>CAMXCT020001587.1:0-5000 GCA_947184155.2 Cladocopium goreaui | reverse complement strand
GTAGTGGTAGTGGTAGTGGTAGTGGTAGTGGTAGTGGTAGTGGTAGTGGTAGTAGTAGTAGTAGTAGTAGTAGTAGCAGTCGAAGTAGTAGAAGTAATAGTAATAGTAATAGTAGTAGCAGTAGTAGTAGTAGTAGTAGCAGTAGTAGTAGTAGTCGTCGTCGTAGTATTAGTAGCCGTGGTAGTAGTAGTAGTAGTAGTCGTAGTCGTAGTCGTAGTCGTAGTAGTAGTAGTAGTAGTAGTCGTCGTCATAGTAGTAGTAGTCATAGTAGTAGAGGTAGTCGTCGTCGTAGTAGTAGTAGTAGTCGTCGTCGTAGTAGTAGTAGTCCTCATAGTAGTAGTAGTAGTCCTCATAGTAGTAGTAGTAGTAGTAGTAGTCCTCATAGTAGTAGTAGTAGTAGTAGTAGTAGTAGTAGTAGTAGTAGTAGTCCTCATAGTAGTAGTAGTAGTAGTAGTCGTCGTCGTCGTCGTCGTCGGCGTGCTTGCGTTACAAACAGTCGCACCTTCTCTTGCCTCTCCCTCCTGCCTTTTCCCCCCCTACCTTTCGTCCCCCCCCTCTCAAGTAGCCACATGAATCGTCAGTACCAAGAAACCCCAGATGTTCCCATTGGCGTAGCCCCAAGTGATAATCCGTATGCAGATGTCCCCGAAACCCCAGCAGAAGCACCTGCCAGATCATCCACAGAAGCCCCAGCCAGGAGTGCAACACGAACTGGACAACCATCTCCAGTATCACCATCACCAACCCCATCACCTGCATCACCATCACCACCGCCAAAGACAGGACAACCATCATCAGAACCACTTCAAGCGTCAAGACCAACACCAACACCTGCACCGCCATCACCACTGCCAAAGGCAGAACAACCACTATCAGAGCCATCTCAACCATCGATGCCAGCACCAACTGAGAGTACAACATTTCCACCAGCACCACCACCTGAAGCGACTGTAGCAGCAGTTCCAACATACCTGACACCACAGGCAACAGTGATGACAGCAACAACAGAAACAGACACAGCCAAAGCAACGACTCCGATCAAGGCCATGCCGGCGAAACTTGGTGAGCCTGCAGTAGCAGCACCAACCACCACCACACCAACATCCACACAACCAGCAAAAGCAGCAACACCAACCATTCCAACAGCAGCACCTGCAAAACCGCCGACACCAACACCATCACAACCACCACATCCAATTCCGGCGATGCCATCGCAACATCATCCACCACCAGCGAAGCCAGCGGCACCAGCAACTCCCGAACAATCAATACCAGCACGACCACCAGCACCAACACCATCATCACAACCAAAACTACCAATGGCAAAGCCCCAGGACCTATCAATAGACCAAGATCGCCTGCTGACACCCCTGCCAAAGCAGCACCGACCCCATCCATAACAGCTACGACAGCAGCTGCGGAGGCAGAAACGGGAGCAGTGCCGACACGGTCAGAACCAACCAGGACTGCAACTACCACACCTGGCCCCAAAGCCACCACGGAGAGAACATGGCGCGGGGCAGGTAAGGCCGCTACACCTCATCCACAGCCAACACCAGGAGCAAAGGAGTCAACACCAAAACCATCAACACCAGCCACAAGAACGAGAAGAACCACCGACACTGCTACAGCGACAACATCACACTCATCACCGCGCATCGCGCCCAGCAAATCACCATCACCTGTAAGATCACCCTCTAGTGGCACCGAAGTGGCAGCAAAGGCCAAAGCACTGAGGCGACTTCCACGCCCAGTGCCTAAGGGACCGCCACGGGGGTCGGTGGGAGCCGCTGTCACCGGCGCAACGCCGGCCAGCAAGGCGCCACCTCCGAAGGCCCCGGAGCCTGGGGTGACTATGAGTGTGGGGATTGAAGGCCTATCGATGCCGGTAGAGGTACCTACCCCAACGGTTCCACTTAATATAGCCGGACCTCCTAAGACAATTCCACCTAGACCTGGGGCCCCTAATGAATCAGGAACATTACTAAAGGAAACCCCCAGCAGAACCATCCTCATCCATGAGGGCACCAGTGACACCACCAAAAGAGCCCTCTGGACCTCCCCCGATGCAGCCTAAGGAGCCTCCTGGGCCACCACCAGGGTGGACCCCTGAAACAAGTGAACATCCTCCTAAGGCTAAAGCTAGGGTAAGGATTGGATGGGGCGAAGGTGAAGTCAGAATGACGTCCGAAGTGAGATCACTGAGACCACGGGGTAAGGACCAGTAACTCCACATGCATACCTGGCAGAAGATGATCTATTCCAACCACCGACCAAGGCCCTAATTATCGACGAACATCACGATGTACCAGCCTATTTCCAACGACACCAATATGAAGTAGATGTTATTGACCCTCGGACCATCTTGTATACCAAACATCAAGCCCCGAAGAACATCAGACTCGGCCATTATAAATTTGTTTGGATAAATGCCCCCATTCGAGGTAAGCATATCCCCCCTGATAAGTATAGTGCTTGTTTAGAAGAGGTGAGGCAGCTGCTGTTAGCATCCGAGGAGTCAAACACCTTCTGTGTCCTGATTGGAGCATTCGGCGGAATTTGGAGACACCCCGGCATTGAACAAATTGCCAAGACCGAACACTGGAAGAAGTGCTATCACAGATTATGCCATTTCAGTTTGAAGGTAGATCACTCCTCCAAGCATCCGTCCAGTGCATGCATTGTGACCTTGTCATTTGGCCTGCCATCCATTGTTAGTCACTCATGTAAATGTGAAGTGAGCACTCATAACATGGATTGGTTAAAAGAATACTGTGACAAGCAGCGATGCGATGCCATGCGCTCCATATCTATAGTCGTACTCAAAGAATGTGCATCCGAGATGACGATTGATCCCAAGGGTGAGGTGTGCACTTCAACTTCACAGGGAACACCCGACTTGCACGGTACAGACCAGCCGGTCGGCCGTGAAACCGATGAACATATAAGAGAGGATCAACAGGATGCATATCCCACTTGGCAGAAAGTTCAGCAGAAAGAAAAGGAGAAGAAGCTTAAAGCTGAGGGTAAACATAATCCTAAGAAACGCAAGTTCGTCATTGAAGATCACCACGACGACTGCGGTAATGATCTTAGTGGATTAGGCCCCCATGTAATGGAAGAGGATAACTTAGCCCCCCAAGATTTAGCCCTGTTCTTAATGACCAATTTTGCCAATTCCAGAGTGCGCCAATCCGAATCACTCGAGCATGCATTGATTCAAGCCAACGCCGACTCGTCACCTTTAGATGTCATTGAGATTTGCGGTGGTGAAGCCAGATGCACCACAGTAGCCATCCGCAGAGGACTGAGGGCTGGAGACAACTTTGACATCATATGTTCATGTGACTTGAATGATGAATCCAATCAAAACAAAGTCATCAAGTATATAAAGGAATCCAAACCATTGGTTACTATCATGGCACCCACGTGCACACCTTATGGACCCATGTCAAATATGGTTAAACATGTCAATTGGGAGTCATGGAAAAGAAGTTTGGATTATGCACGACCTCATGGAAAATTTTGTGGACGTGTTGCATTACTTGTTGAAAAGATGGGTTTATTCTTTATAACAGAACAACCACATCCATCAAAACTTTGGGAAGAATCCGAATGGCAAGAAGTATTAAAATTGTCTACTACTGTCAGCATCGTGATTCACCAATGTATGACAGGCCAAAAGGGCCCTGATGGTGGACCAGCTAAGAAACCCACGAGATTCATCGCCAATCATAGGGCTCTCTTAGAACCATTGACTAAGTATGTTTGTGATGGAAGTCATGAACATGAACTACTCGAAGGAGGGAAAGCTAGCCATTGTAAGCTGTGGACATGGAAGCTAGCAACATCTATAGTAGACGGAAGAACCAATCTTCGAGAACTGGTCAACTCTAGAGAGTATGCCTATCCAACTATCGGCACGAGCACTGATGCATCCGAGCCAAGCAGTGAACCCGCTGATGACCCAGATAAGAGACCAGCAGTTTGCCCAGGATGTAAAGGACATCTAAATAGGAATGATCCGAGGCACACTCGTGATCCTGATACCTGTAAATATCCTTTAGATGCCCCCATAATATGGACATGCCCTGGATGTAAGAAAATGAAACCTGCTGGTGACAGTTCACATACTTATGCCCAAGGTGAGTGCAAACACATGACCATAGCCCACCGTAAAGGCATTCATCGAAAAGGCCATCATCCCAGAGAACCAGCCAAGCGAGCTGATGAACTTCCGGTTCAAGACTCTCAGGCTCAACTGCCTGATGGAACCGATTTGGGAGCCGGTGAAGGAGCTGCTGGTAGTTCAGTCGCAGGGGCAGCACCTCCAGTAGAAGACAGGATTGTCCCCTACAACCCAGATGACGGCGAACCCGCCGAAAGCAGACTCCGAGGCCCTTATCGAAAGTTCCGGGATGCAGCCGCAGGTAGTGAACATCCATCTGACTGGTCTAGATTTGATGTCACTCATAGTCTAAAAGACTTGAGAAGTAGCCATGAACCAACTATTATTCGAACACTCAGGAAGCTGCATTTAAGATGGTGGCATGCAGGCCCCACCAACATGACCAGCGTTTTAAGAAATGCAGGCATACCTGAAGAAGTCATAAGCTATATTCCTGACATCATTTCAACGTGCCGCGAGTGCCGCAAGTGGGCACCAAAAGCCAGAGACACTCAACCCTCAGTCTCTTTGGCCATGAATTTTAACGAAGTAGTAGAAACTGATTTGTTGTTCTATCGAGAATTTGTTGTACATCATTTCATTTGCAGAGCGACCAGATGGCATGTTGCTGTGGAAACTCCCAACAAAACAGAAGATCAATTAATCACCAATTTTCACACAGCATGGGTATCCATCTTTGGTCCACCTCAACAGCTTGTCACTGATAGTGAAGCTGGTTTGACTTCATCCAGTGCTGAAGCAAGATTGAAGCGCATGGGTGTAGTCTTAAAGGTAAGGGGCAAGGACCAACACGCTCGGTACATCGAAAGGA
>CAMXCT020001586.1:103112-143486 GCA_947184155.2 Cladocopium goreaui | reverse complement strand
CGAACCTTTGGATGTAGCAAACACTCTTTGGGCATTCGCTGCAGTTTTGCATCATGACAGTAACGTGATATCTCGCTTGACAAGCTTGGGAAAGGTAATGATGTCAGAGTTGTCAGCGCAAAATCTAGCCATCACAGCCTGGTCACTGGCTGCATTGGAAACGCGCGATGTTTCATTTTTTAAGCAGGCAGCAGATCCATTTGTACTTCGACTCCAAGAATGCAAAGCCCAAGAGCTCAACAACATGCTTTGGGCTTACGCAACTGTAAACTTTCGACTGCCATGGCTCTTCTTGAAATCTGCCAACCATGCGATCAGTTTAGGACTGGCGGAATTCAAAACGCATGAACTTTCCATTATGCTCTGGGCCCATGGCACCGCTGGGGTTTGCAACCATGAATTCTTTGACCAAGTTGTAGACGAGATCTTAGGTGGAAGAGGGATTCACAGCTGTGCGCCGCGAGAAATTGCGAACTCTGCTTGGGCTTACAGTACAATCATTGGACGGTGTCATGTGCCCTGGATGACAGCAGTCGCCCAGTACTCGCGCAGTCATGTCAATGAATTCGACATGCAAGGTATTGGCAACATCCTTTGGTCCTTTGCCAACGTTTCCACCTATAGTGAAGCCTTATTACATAAGGCCTGTGAGGAAACAGCCAGGCGCTGCTATAAAGATGAAGCATCCCACAATGTGGCGCAGGTGTTGAGTGCGATGCAAGCTGCAGGCCTTCAAGAAGTCAGACTTTGTGAAGCGGCTATTGATCTCTTTCTCCGTCGCGGCTTTGTTGGTGGCATTGGAGCTCGGGAATTTTTGATCCTGGGCAATGCTGCTCTGCCAATGGCAAATATCCTGCACGAACGGTGGACCAATCTGAAGGCATTGCTGGAGGAACATATCTTTCGTCCACTGACGGAGGCAATACCCCCCAGACATGGCATGGCAGATTGGTCTCAAGTGGAGACCTGCATCTCACAGCTAGACATCGATCATTTGGGAGTTGGTTTCACTGCAACATTTTTGAAAAATATTGGTGTCTTAGGCTCAGTGCAAGTTCACCAATCCAGCCACATAGGCTGCAGCTGGATTCAAGAAGCAGCACAGGCCTGTGCGCTGGAACGAGAGAGGGCTATCCAAGCTGGGGCTGAAGAGAATGCTCCTGCTGAACAACAAAAATTGGTGAGACAGCTTGATAAGGTGAACAAGCGCGAAATTGTTGCGTGGGTTCGGTATCAGATTTCCTTGGATGGTCTCAAACATGCGGAACATGGTCGGGCATTTAGTTGGCGCTTAGAAGCAGAGATGTCCCAAACGCGCGTTGCGCAGCTGTTGAAGCCGATGATGACGAAGAGTCGTATGGCCCCAAATATGATCGGTGAACATGACCGCAGTGGGCATGCAGAACGCTGCGCCCTGCTTCAAGTTGCCTCTGACTGGCTTCAAACTGGCCCTGAAAGGGGGCTGGAGGTACATGGAGAGATGTTCCTCTACGTCACGCACTATCCATGCGTGTCATGTGTTTTCGTCATAGCTCAATTCGCGCGTTTATTTCCACATCTTTCGTTGCACCTGGCTTATGCAGATGGCAGGGCCATGCACACCCAACCCTTGGAAAGAAAAGCGTGAACCGTAGTAATTACAGGTTGACCATGATCACATCCAATTCAAGAGTCCATTGATGTCTTCTTCTATTAGTATCTTCTTCTTATTGCATAATGTTCACATATGATTAGCACACAGGTGCACAATAAAGAAAGTTTGCTAACCCTCTGGTCCAGATGAGTAAATTGCCCATAAAGTACGTTTTTTTTTTGTTTTTTGTTGCATGTTGGATCCCGTATTTTTACGTAGAGGTTTCTATATTTGGAACTCGTGCGCCATATTCAACCTTATTATTTAACCTCTAAATCAAATGCACTCAAATTTGAACTCCCAAAAGCTTTCATGAATAGATTTCTCAATTACAAGAACATACAAGAACGCTTCACCTGCCTGCATGGGGGTTCTGGAAAACTCCGTTTGGATGACGACTAGATTTTTTTAAAAGGGTTTATTGATCTGACGTCAACATTGGGGTTGAACATAGAGCACATATATATATATATATATATAAACATACAATTACATATATATATATATATACATATAGAGCAAAGGTGAGCAAAGAAGCAAAGAGACTCAGATACAGTACAGCTTTGACGAACTGAGCCCCATGTCAGGAAAAACAAATCTGAGTGTGGTAGCGAGCTAGAACTCCGCATCATGCCCTTCCCGAACTGCCCCATTCTCAATCTGAATGCATTGTACACCTACATGACTACGGCAGGATGCTATCAAGACATCATGGGGATTCACAGGGTGATAGAGGTGTCGAATGGAACCCAGGTTCGTTCAAGCGATGGAACATGATGGAACAAAAAATATGAATGAAGTTTTGTTATGCTGAGATATGTTTAGTGCCCTTGTCTTCAAACGTGCCTGTAAAGCATACAGCATACTTGTAGATTCTACTTCATGCAAGCGGTCATCACACAAGGGCACTAACATGGCGTCATTGGTAGGGTCAGCTGCGAGTGGCTCGCAGAAGAGACTGGATGAGTCAACTTATACAGTTATACATGTCATAAGACAGTTCTCTCCTCCTTTCTGTTGGAACTCTGCAATTTTTTAAGCGAGGGCTGCTGTTTATTTGCAATGGGCTGTTTCATAGCAAAAACCAGACTGATATGTCTGATAATTTTGATTTGATGTCTCTGTTAGATGTCTTTTGCCAGCCCAGCGCAGCAAAAACAAGTGCTTACAGCATCTAGCAATAGGACGAACATATGCGAACATGATGTATCCCCGCAATATCACTGACATTTACACGATGTTTTAAGTGGCCATTCGCAAATAAGCATTTCTTGCAGTGATACGGAAGTACATGTTTATTTTGCGCCGTGCCATCTTCGTTGCTGGACCTCAAGTGATGATATTATGTGATTCAAAACGGTGTGTTGTGACCAATTAACTTAGGCACAACAAATCCATTTGGAAATCTGGAATCCACATGGCATGGACCGCCTGGTGCCTACGGTCTATCGGGACAGCCTTCCTCCCGCTTTTGCAAATCCTGGACACTGGTGCTGGTTCAATGCTGTATTGCAGGCATTAGCCAGCATACATGACCCCAGGCCCAACCGGCGGGTTAGGTCCAACCCTTGCGAGTGAGCGCAGAGCTTCGCTGCTCTTGTCAAGACTCAAGACATTGGCTGAAACAGACACTTATTCCAGAATCTGCTAGTGACGCTAGTGAACCGGCAAGTTGAGGGGCATCAATTTACCACTGCATGCTGGGGGACGCATGCAGGTGGTGGAGCGTGCTGAAATCGGCGAACCGTCCTGATGCTGAAGCATCCAAAGGGGACACTGAAAGTTTCGGTCAAGCGCCCAAAGATGTATTTTGGCTCCAAGGAAGCAAGGTCGACATATTTGGCAGGTTCTGTGGTAGGAAAGTACACCCAGGTGTTTAGTAGAAACAGTTTGTGAATCCTAATGATGTCATGTTTCAGATCAGCAGCATCGTTCACCCAGTTTGCTCCACCCTTAGCAAATCCATCAGAAGGTGCTGCACTTGCTACTTCTGTTGCCAAGGTACTGGCTTGCTTGGCTTCTGTGCTTTTGTATTTGAATGGCGACCTAGATGATGGTCTTCCACAAGTGTCAGAGCTGGCGATTGCCATTCAAGAGGAGCTGGGCAGCTGGGTGCGGAAAACTCTCAGCCAAGAGTTCTCTACTCGAATGTGTCCCCAAATATTCGTAAATATCAGAGGACACCATTGGCAGACTTGATACACTGGATACGATCTTAGTCATCCCTACTTCCGGCCGAATTTTCGACATCCCATGAAAGAAATTTAGCAGGGCTGCCGTGGAGGAGTGTGGCATCTCTTCCATTTCTGGTGAACAGCAAGATGCCCATGAGGCTCTTGTGAAGTTACTAGAGGCTGTCTATGTTGGACTCAGCCACTTGGCACAACGAGCTTTGGTTTCTTTCGTTGTCTTTTGTTCAGCAGGAAAACTGAAAACAATTAACAAGTCGACAAATAGCAGGCTCTGTAGATATGGGTCAAATTATGTCAAAAGATCAGCTCCCGAATTCTAAAAGTGACAAGGTTTGTGGATTGTGAGTCCATTGGTGCCACAACTGCCAGATACCCTGAGGCAAGCGCAAGGTGGCCGCATTTCAGAGGCTGAAGCCTTGGGACCCAATGAGGCCCTATTGGCTCGGCAGTCCGAACTTTCTCCACTTCTGTGGCTGGGCAGGGAAGTGTCTGGTCGCTCTGGGTGGCTGAAAAATCCCGCCAAGTCGTGCAACCAGTGTGGACCGAACGTCAAATGAGCAATGCCCAGCCGCCCAACAGACCTCCCTATACATTACATTAGCAAGTTTGGTATGTTTGGTTCTAAAATCTATGGCACATCTATGAAGAATCTGTGGATTCCCCATGATTCCCCGAGGTGAAGCATCAGAAGCACTTCAACACTTCCAGGCCATATGGAGTTTTGATGAGTTTTGGATAGTGGGAAGGTTTCACCCACTGGTCTTGAGCCAATCTGGGTATGGCTGAAAAGTGAAGACCCAGCTACCCCCATTTCCATCCATTTCCCAGCCATATCGCTATGCGGCAGCCCCGTTTTGTCCGCCACAGGATCTGTTTGAAGGGGTCCTGGAAGAGAGGCGACTTTGTCGGAGCTGTGGCCTGGTCAGGGTGCCTTGGAGGCAGCATTTTTCCGAAAAGGTTCAATGATGACTTAACCAACAGTGGTGGAGTATAATGGGGATATCATGGGAATAATATAACTTGACTATGATATACTATAAATTACTATAATATCACTTGATGGGAATTTGGAATCTGTTCTTTTTTTGCAAGAGTGTCTTGCATCGGCCTGGCTGTTTACCTCTCTGACATACGATTCAACTGAGGTGGAAAGTTGCCCTTCGAAGCAGGCCTTCCGTTGTTGCTTCAGCTGAACGTTGAGAAAGTTTGTTTCTGACCTGTTTCAAGGCATTCCGCATTTCCAGATATTCGCGCATGCTCTTGTATTCTTTTTCTGGCGCTGTCCAGAGTGATGTGGATGTACTCTTTCTGTGCATTAAAAAAAAAATTAGGCTTGTGCATCCATGATTCATCAGTTTGCGGTGTGTTGGACCATGTTGGACCCCACTCCAGCAGATTGGACGTCCATGTCCCAAATTTACAGTGGTCAAATTCCCAAGTTTTGGTGCATAAAAACCTCCCATTTTGTTCATGGATGGTTCATGGTGAAATCCCCGCCCGAGGTTTGTCTCTGGATCTGATCCAAATGAATCACCCGCACTTTTCCAGCGTGAGCCTTGGCTGCGGTAGGCCTTGGAGCTGGATTTTTCACCGGTGGATGGGTGACTTTTGAAGGGTCAAACAGCATTTGGCTTTGTCTGAAAACCAAAAAAGGTCCGTTTTAATGGGAACACTGATGCTACCTAGTTTCTGAAAATTGGAGGTGCCCCATTTTCAGCGCCATTTGCGCTTAAAAGCCATTTGGGAACACACTTTTGCAGCCTGATAGATAAAACGCCCCCTGTCATGTTTTCTGGGCATCTCCCCGACACCCAACGGTTCTGAGGCTAAAGGCTTCTGTCCCTACTGGTTGACAGCGGTTTCAAAGATGTTCTTCGTTTCATCCTGATGATTATGATTATGATGGTGATATATGGTGATAATGAAGATGATGATGATGATGATGATGATGATGATGATGATGATGATGATGATGATGATGATGATGAGGCTTATTATATGTTATTATACTGGTCGTGATCCCAGCTGAACACATCATATTTTCAGGATTATATGTGGCTCAAACATCAAAGTTGATGCAGGAATTTGGTGAACTTGCTGGGCAGCTCCTACGGTGGAAAACCCACGGAAGAGATCGACGGTTTGGTTTGCGACCGTTGCTCTTTGGAGGCCTCCCTTCGCTGCTCGGCTCCCATGCTCCCATGCATTCCAGCGGATCGATGGGAAAGATCAGGAGGAAATTGAGTCAACATGCCAACATGCCAACATTTGGATGTTTGGATATCTTGAGGCAACCACATACACAATCATACACATAGATATACTCAAAAAACACATTTTGATCTTTTCAAAACACATTTTTTGAACATCCACATTTTGTAGCCATCAGCTGCCACGAAGGTCGCGCGCTGTTGGACTCCGGCGCCTCGATCTTCGCTGCCCGTGCGTGTCATCGCTTTGCAGCGCTGCTGGAGGCGCATGCTGCTGGTGCCAGGCTGCCAGATATGGAGGGATTGGAAGCGCTACGACCTGTGGCTGCTCCTCCCTGTGTCCTCTGGCAGAATTGTGGCTATATGTATGCATAACTATATACTGTGTATAATGTGTACATATGTGTGTATATATATATATATATTATATATGTGGTAATTGTGATTGGTTAATCATGACTATATTCTATATACATGCTTATCATATCTTATCATATTTATTCATGTCATATATGCACATATCATATATATATATATACACCGGTTTCATTGGATGGACGCTTTTCTCTTTGTGCATTGATGATCATGGATTATGAGCAATGCTAAAGCCTGCAGTACAACCATCGATCTTCGGGAATTTCAGAACTGCCTGCGTCAGAGGTACTGAAACGTCGCAGCCACGTACGATCCTTTCGCATCAGAGTGGCCCCGCGGATCTTCACCTTTCACATGCGCAGGCTCATTTTCGGACCTTTCGGCTTCATCAAGGTGGGAGCTGAGCATCCAAATTGGGACCACCTCTGCCAATGTCATGGTAGTAGTGTGAATCCCTGGGTTGGTGCACTAAGTCACTAAGCACACACTTTTGTACAGAGGCCGAGATAACGGTTCTCTCCGCCATCAGAGAAGCTACTTCACAGTATTTGGATGTATTTTGCACATCAGCAATTCATAGCAATTCCATGTTGCAAGTTGGCTGAAACTGATTGAGACATCCAGATTGGAATTCACCCGGATCCTGGAATCCATTCACCGGATCAGGTCAGCAATCCTGTCCGCTACCCTGAGATCTTGAATGACCTGGGTCTTAGCGCTGGCTACGGCTTGTGCTCTGTGATGTCCCACTTGGGGCATGCGACGGAGGGTCACTTCATCACCCACAGAGTATCTTGGCATGATGAAGTGAACTATATTGACTGCAACTGCAACTGCAACGCCTTTTTCGCTTCACAACCGAAGTGCCAAGTCTTTGGAGTTCTTGAGAGCAGGTGAATTGTGCGTTTGATTTAAGCGCTTACGCGCGACAGCCGGCCAGGGGCCCAACTATGTAGGCCCATTTTGTGGCTATGCTGGCCTATGTTGGCCTATGTTGGCCTATCTTGCGGGCAATGTGGGCCCAGCTTGTGGCTATGTTGGCCTCATGTTGATTCATGTTGAGCCAAAAGATCCGAAAAATGGGAACAGCAAAAAAAACACTGTAAAACGCATTATTTTGATGGTCGGCGGCCTATCTTGGGGCTATGTTGGCCCATCTTGGGGCTACGTTGGCCTATCTTGAGGGCAATGTGGGCCCATCTTGGGGCTATGTTGGCCCATCTTGGGGCTATGTTGGCCCATCTTGGGGCTATGTTGGCCCATCTTGGGGCTATGTTGGCCCATCTTGGGGGCTATGTTGGCCCATCTTGGGGCTATGTTGGCCCATCTTGAGGCCTATCTTGGCCCATGTTGACCCATCTTAAACCACCAGATCCGAAAAATGGGAAAAAATGCAAAGAGCACAAAACACCGTAAAACGCGGGGGTTTTTGGCGGGCAAAGGTGTCTCCGGCAGGGGCGGCGGCCCCTCTCTCCTACGGAGAGGAGAGAAACGCCGTACGGCAATGCCACGGCCAGGGGGCCCCTGGCCGGATTTCATATAAGGATATGAAAGATAATTAAAGGGCTTACGCCCCCTGCCGCCGACCCCAGATTCACTCCAGTAGTGGAGCTTGATGTTTTCCTCTGGCTCACTCCTCGCCCTGGTTGGGGGCCAACGGGCCAACTGCCTAACGTTGCCTTCTGAACCGACAAGAAACCAGCTCCAAAGTGCAGCTCCCACGCTTTCAAAGCAGCTCCTCAACGAACTCCTAGCGGACGGCTGTCTGTCTGCCTGCCTGCCTGCCTGCCTGTCTGTCTGTCTGCCTGCCTGCCTGCCTGTCTATCTGTCTGTCTGTCTGCCTGCCTGCCTCCCTGCCAGCCTGTCTGTCTGTCTGCCTGCCTGCCTCCTTGCCTGCCTCCCTGCCAGCCTGTTTGTCTGCCTGCCTGCCTGGCTGTCTGCTCCCATGCCCTCAAAACAGCTCTACAGCGAAGTTCTAGCGGGCGATTCCGAAACGGCAAAACACCATGGCCCTGAAGGACGGAACGCGCCTGCGGGCAACGGCCCGGGCAACGGCCCCCAGTGCCTAACGTTGCCTTCTGAACCGACAAGAAACCAGCTCCAAAGTGCAGCTCCCACGCTTTCAAAGCAGCTCCTCAACGAACTCCTAGCAAAACATCATGGCCCTGAAGGACGGAACGCGCCTGCGGGCAACGGCCCCCAGTGCCTAACGTTGCCTTCTGAACCGACAAGAAACCAGCTCCAAAGTGCAGCTCCCACGCTTTCAAAGCAGCTCCTCAACGAACTCCTAGCGGACGGCTGTCTGTCTGTCTGCCTGCCTGCCTGTCTGTCTGTCTGCCTGCCTGCCTGCCTGTCTATCTGTCTGTCTGTCTGCCTGCCTGCCTCCCTGCCAGCCTGTCTGTCTGTCTGCCTGCCTGCCTGGCCTCCTTGCCTCCTCCCTGCCAGCCTGTTTTGCCTGCCTGCCTGCCTGGCTGTCTGCTCCCATGCCCTCAAAACAGCTCTACAGCGAAGTTCTAGCGGGCGATTCCGAAACAGCAAAACACCATGGCCCTGAAGGACGGAACGCGCCTGCGGGCAACGGCCCCCAGTGCCTAACGTTGCCTTCTGAACCGACAAGAAACCAGCTCCAAAGTGCAGCTCCCACGCTTTCAAAAGCAGCTCCTCAACGAACTCCTAGCGCGACGGCTGTCTGTCTGTCTGTCTGCCTGCCTTGCCTGCCTGTCTGTCTGTCTGCCTGCCTGCCTGCCTGCCTGTCTATCTGTCTGTCTGTCTGCCTTGCCAGCCTGTCTGTCTGTCTGCCTGCCTGCCTGCCTCCTTGCCTGCCTCCCTGCCAGCCTGTTTGTCTGCCTGCCTGCCTGGCTGTCTGCTCCCATGCCCTCAAAACAGCTCTACAGCGAAGTTCTAGCGGGCGATTCCAAAACGGCAAAACACCATGGCCCTGAAGGACGGAACGCGCCTGCGGGCAACGGCCCCCAGTGCCTAACGTTGCCTTCTGAACCGACAAGAAACCAGCTCCAAAGTGCAGCTCCCACGCTTTCAAAGCAGCTCCTGAACGAACTCCTAGCGGACGGCTGTCTGTCTGTCTGTCTGCCTGCCTGCCTGTCTGTCTGTCTGCCTGCCTGCCTGCCTGTCTATCTGTCTGTCTGTCTGCCTGCCTGCCTGCCTCCCTGCCAGCCTGTCTGTCTGTCTGCCTGCCTGCCTGCCTCCTTGCCTGCCTCCCTGCCAGCCTGTTTGTCTGCCTGCCTGCCTGGCTGTCTGCTCCCATGCCCTCAAAACAGCTCTACAGCGAAGTTCTAGCGGGCGATTCCGAAACGGCAAAACACCATGGCCCTGAAGGACGGAACGCGCCTGCGGGCAACGGCCCCCAGTGCCTAACGTTGCCTTCTGAACCGACAAGAAACCAGCTCCAAAGTGCAGCCCCCACGCTTTCAAAGCAGCTCCTCAACGAACTCCTAGCGGACGGCTGTCTGTCTGTCTGCCTGCCTGCCTGCCTGTCTGTCTGTCTGCCTGCCTGCCTGCCTGCCTGTCTATCTGTCTGTCTGTCTGCCTGCCTGCCTGCCTCCCTGCCAGCCTGTCTGTCTGTCTGCCTGCCTGCCTCCTCGCCTGCCTCCCTGCCAGCCTGTTTGTCTGCCTGCCTGCCTGGCTGTCTGCTCCCATGCCCTCAAAACAGCTCTACAGCGAAGTTCTAGCGGGCGATTCCGAAACGGCAAAACACCATGGCCCTGAAGGACGGAACGCGCCTGCGGGCAACGGCCCCCAGTGCCTAACGTTGCCTTCTGAACCGACAAAAACCAGCTCCAAAGTGCAGCTCCCACGCTTTCAAAGCAGCTCCTCAACGAACTCCTATAGCGGACGGCTGTCTGTCTGTCTGCCTGCCTGTCTGTCTGTCTGCCTGCCCGCAAAACAGCTCTACAGCGAAGTTCTAGCGGGCGATTCCGAAACGGCAAAACACCATGGCCCTGAAGGACGGAACGCGCCTGCGGGCAACGGCCCGGGCAACGGCCCGGGCAACGGCCCCCAGTGCCTAACGTTGCCTTCTGAACCGACAAGAAACCAGCTCCAAAGTGCAGCTCCCACGCTTTCAAAGCAGCTCCTCAACGAACTCCTAGCAAAACATCATGGCCCTGAAGGACGGAACGCGCCTGCGGGCAACGGCCCCCAGTTCCCTGCCAGCCTGTCTGTCTGTCTGCCTGCCTGCCTGCCTCCTTGCCTGCCTCCCTGCCAGCCTGTTTGTCTGCCTGCCTGCCTGGCTGTCTGCTCCCATGCCCTCAAAACAGCTCTACAGCGAAGTTCTAGCGGGCGATTCCGAAACGGCAAAACACCATGGCCCTGAAGGACGGAACGCGCCTGCGGGCAACGGCCCCCAGTGCCTAACGTTGCCTTCTGAACCGACAAGAAACCAGCTCCAAAGTGCAGCCCCCACGCTTTCAAAGCAGCTCCTCAACGAACTCCTAGCGGACGGCTGTCTGTCTGTCTGCCTGCCTGCCTGCCTGTCTGTCTGTCTGCCTGCCTGCCTGCCTGCCTGTCTATCTGTCTGTCTGTCTGCCTGCCTGCCTGCCTCCCTGCCAGCCTGTCTGTCTGTCTGCCTGCCTGCCTCCTCGCCTGCCTCCCTGCCAGCCTGTTTGTCTGCCTGCCTGCCTGGCTGTCTGCTCCCATGCCCTCAAAACAGCTCTACAGCGAAGTTCTAGCGGGCGATTCCGAAACGGCAAAACACCATGGCCCTGAAGGACGGAACGCGCCTGCGGGCAACGGCCCTCAGTGCCTAACGTTGCCTTCTGAACCGACAAGAAACCAGCTCCAAAGTGCAGCTCCCACGCTTTCAAAGCAGCTCCTCAACGAACTCCTAGCGGACGGCTGTCTGTCTGCCTGCTTGGATGTTCATGGTGCTTGGTAAATTGTTATTAAAGTTAGTAAGTATTAGGCGATTTAATATGTGAATTAGCTGTGTTATGTGACATAGCTAAGTTGGGCTTACGTGGGTTAGTAACTGTGATAAATCATACTTAGTAATTCTGCTAAGTGAGACTTATGTAACTCGTAAGTCTGACTTAGACCAATTACGCTATCTCAGCTAACTCTACTAAGTCTGACTTAGCGGTGGTGGATTTATGGATTTAGGGGCACTGAATTTAAGAATGATGAATGCAAAAACAGATTTTTTTTTGACGAGAAGTTGATATTTTTATTTTCACTAGAGGAGAATAATGAAAAAAACAATATCCCATGTGAAACTAGAGAATGAAAGGCGAAAGCCTATTTAAAAAAAAACGCTTGTGGAAATGTGTTTTTGTTCATTGCTCGGGTGAAATAATTGCAGCCTGGTGCGCTTGGAGGTGATGATATAGCACCTGCAAAAAAACAACAAATAGATCATCAGTGCAGAAAATGTTGCGTGTTCTTTCATGTGCTCTGTGAGTTCCATGTCTGAAAAAAAATGCTTCTCCACGAGTGAAAACAATTTTCTCCGCGCGCTTTCTGGTCATCGCTTCATGCCTTTTTTCAAGCACAAGTTCGACTTGGACTCAGCTTCCCAAAAACCAATTTTTCTGCCCGGGCGGTGTTTCGCGAGCAGCTCTGCGATCTCATTCCTCAAGTGGCTGGGATTATCTCGCTTCTTTTGCCTTTCTTCTTTATATGATATTTTCTCAATACTGCAAAATCGTTTCCTTTATGTATATGGGGGATGTACGTATTTATTAAATACATTAAAAAATGCACATAAAAAAGGCCGAATCATATTGACCCTATACAAAAGTACAGTATATGAATAATGCATTCGAGCTGCACCAGCTTTTCTCCAAATTTTCTGCGGACATTTTTTCCCCAGTAGCAGGGTTTGTCAGGGAGCCAGCGTTTCTTCTCGGATTGGGTAGGTTTCCGCAAGAGCTTATTTAAGAAGGCCAACGGGCGAACCAGCAACTGTCCTTTTGCCATGGTCGATCGCCGCAGGTTTAAATGTTTGAAGTGAGATTGGGCCTGAATGCTGCAGGTATTTGAAACTAACATAGATGTTTGGACAAGTGCACCGTTTATACAATTGACCCTGCAGGGATTTGCTATCCCGAGACAAAAAAATCTGCTGTCAAAATCATCATTCTTGCAGCCCACGTGCAAACATGTCGAATGCATCAAGTTTTCATCGCCTGAGTGTGTCTGCTGCAACATATAAAAATCAGGCTTCACCCATACAACGACCTGCATGTGGCTTGATGCCTGCACACCTGCCGCATGCAGCGATCGTGATTGCAGAGCTATGCTCGCAGTCATCTCTTGCAGAGAGGTTCATGCTCTCGCAAGTTCAAGGTAATGCGGTGACATGATTGAATGATCGTGTCAAGGGGTTATTAAGATCAGCCAGGTTTGACATGGTATAAAAATCAGATCGAGTCGCTGCAACCATGCAATGATCCTGCGGATCGCGTGGCAGCGATAGATTGTGATTGCACATGTTGGCAACTATACAAAAAACAGGTACTCAAATTTGCAAGCCCACACGGTCAGATCTTTTTTGATTGGACTGAAATGGCTCCTTTCCGAAGGAACACGGCATGTGATGCTGCAATGGCGTGACGTTGCCATTTCATACAGGAGGCGCACCGGACCTATCTACGGCAGCTCTCACTTCTTCTTGTTTGGCCGGTTCTTTGGATGGGGCACAAAGCCGTGCTTCTTCAGCTCGTTTGCCGCCACCGCACTTGCCTTCTCAACTGCGTCCTCCAACTTGAAGCCTTGCTTCAAGAACTTGAGCTTCGCCGCTGTGTACGTGCGAGAGTGGATGTTTTTGCGATCCATTTTGAGACCGCCTTCCTGATCTTTCTTGATTGCCTTCGTCTCTGACTTGCTTGCGGTCGACTTGGCCTTTGCCTTTGGATTGCATGTGGCTGGTTTTTTCATGGCCCGTTCTTCGAGGGCTCTCTCCATAACCTTCGCCTGGCTGGCAACCATCGATTGAGCCTTTTTCTGAAGACCTGAATTCAAGTCTTTCTCGTCTGGCGCACCCAAATCGAACAAAGGAATTTTCGGTGCCTCCGCAGCCTTCTCTTCAGGTTCAATGGGCGGAACCTCTTGCTCCTGCGAGTCATTCTTCGGAGACGATGCTGGTGTGTCAGGGCATGAGGGCGATGCACGGCCACTTCGCTTCCCAATCATGGTGATGGGAATCTCTTGCTGCCCGCTGTTTGCCATCATGTTCATCATCTGGAACAGCATTGGATTTGAGGCCATCATCTGGCACATCTGGAGCATCCCCTGCATTCCCTGCATCTGGTTCTGCATGTTGCCGGGCATTCCCATCTGAATGCCTGCGCCCATTGCCGAAGCAGGAGTGGTTGGAACCATAGACCAAGAGGAAGCCTCTGTCTTTTCATGCAATGCCTTCTTTGACTTGCGGCACCCAAGATCTACGGATGCTTTCAAGGCAGCTGCCTCTGCCACGTTTTGAAGAGACACTGGTGGGTCGTCAGCAGCATATGCTGACTCCAAGAGAGCAGGAGGAAGTTCACTTGGCTGGTTGGGAAACCTGAGCAACCATGGGCTGGGCTTGGGGCGCTTCTTCGCACCTCCACGGACCAAGCGCTTCAACTCGTTGATGAAGGGCAGGTTCTCGCTTGGCTGCACCGTCATGCCATTGGCACAACCGGCAGCAAGAATGATCTTGTACCCCGGCTCAGTTGGCCTGAAGAAGCCAATGTTCAGGGTGCGTTCTGCCAGGACCTGAATCTTCATCATGTTGCCCATGTCTGGATCGTTTAGTTTCTGAACATCACTCTTGCTCAGAAATGCCACAAATGCTGGGCAATACTGCTTGCCCTCGCTTCCGGTCCCACCCTCATCTCGGGAAGCATCGTTCAGGATGTTGACCATGCTGGTCTTCATCTCTGCACTCCAAGGACCCTTGAAGATGAGGTCCTGCAGCTCAAAGCATTCCTCTGCGGAAATGGTTTTCAGCTGCCGAAGGCGACGCTTGCAATTCTCAGCCTGTACCCCAAGGACTTGTTGACGGTCAAATGATTCGTCGTGACCCAGCGTGTCCACCTGGGCTTGGACCAAGGCCTGGATGTGAGTGATATCAGCCTTGATATCAGAGAAAAGGGTCGCCATGAAATTCTATATGTATACACCTTATACTGTTTCTTTGCAAAATCTTTGAGCCACAGCTGCAAGCAATGGGCCATCCCTTGCTTTTATGGGAACATGAGGCTCCAAGTGCTTTGCGAGTTGAACTCTGCAAAGTGCGCACAGCGACATCTCTGCTGTGCAAGTGTCAAGCAGCGTGCCGTTGAAGCACTGCCGGACATATCGACAAACAGTAATTGCACTGTCCACTTCTCGATGTGTCAGCTGCCACCAACAAATGACAGTTCGCACCTCTGCGGGATCGATGCATCCACGAGCCTGGCATGCAGGAACGAACAGGAACCGATACAATGATGCAGCTGTGGGGCATATATGTAAATCGATTTGAACAAACAAAGATACTTATATTTTTCAATTCCTTTTTTTTCAGTAATTTGTATTCACTGGACATATAAGCAGGGGAAGGTGATCTGAAGCAAACCCTATATCACGCAAGTGCTTGCACCGTGGGCAACCTGCTGACATGGTTCAAAACCCTGACAGTGACACGTGACTTCTGCATGCTACCTGACTTTTTTCTGGCAGCTGATGTTTGAAATTGGCATCAAAATGTCTTCAGAGGTACATTCTCAAAATCTTCATGGTGCGACTGTCGCGTGCAGACCATCGGATTCGTCATGGTGGTAAAGCGTACGCAGAATAGACCTCAGCAATATGAATTGTATTTGGAATATATAATGGTATCTAAAAATTCAGTATGATTCAGTTTTCATATCAATATATAATGGATGTTCAAAGATGGTATGTTGACCCAAAAACCCGCCAATGGCATTCAACCAAATATATATATATAAGAACTGAAATACAATTGTCCAGCTTCGGGAGATGTTCAAAGATAATGATACTCCAAAGACAAGATGCCTGGTCTCCACCCATCGTCCATGGGAAGTGATTTTGAATCTGTTGTTGCCCATGGCTTCCCAAATACTGACTACACTCCAGAGGATGCCTCCGCTAAGATCTGCGTGTAAATGCACGCGCCCAACACATTCGGAACCGTCCAAACGTAGCAGTGCCACATCACCTGCATGACAAGTCAAGCCGTGAATGTCTGCCACAGTGGCAACAAAAGCACCATCCATGCACCTTAAAAAATCCAACTCAAGGATTGCGCACTTCATCTTCCTGGATGGCTTTGGCTTCTGCAACCTGATGTCGCTGGGTTTGAAGTCCAGGATGCAGTTGATGGCACTGTGCGTCACTTCTCGCAAGACCGACATCTCGTACCAAGTTCCGGCGTTGCTAACTTGGTTCGCGAAAAGTTTGAGCGATTTGTGTTTGCGTTCATGCGTCCAGCATGATATGAGAAGGCCATGCTGTCTTAGTAGGGGCGGTAAGTGTAGAGCATAATGGAACTTGGGCACAAGTTCGTCTTCACCGTGAGCGTTCTTAAACGCTGTCAGATGACGCTGGATCAGACCTTCCAACGTCACAGCATCTACCTGCACATCCTTTCCGATCATGGAAAGCAGATCCAATATTCGACAGAGGAGTAGAAAGGATGAGGCCATCAGAATATGTCCTTCCTGGACAAACGCAGTATCCATGACAAACAGCCTGAGCAATGGGTATGTGCACAAAACTTCACTGGCGAAGGGTTTCCAACCGTCTTTTGTCTTGGATTTCTCAAAGGTTTTGATGGCACCGGTGAGATTCGACTTCTGATCTTGTGGAGCTTGGAAAGATTTCATAAACTGACAAAGAGCTGCATGACTTCGGCCATTTGCCGCGAGAACAGGGAGCAGCAAATTGATTTCACATTGAAATATTCCATTGACAAGATATACATGCAGCCAGTCAAACATAGTGTGCTCAATGGGCTTGAGAGGACAGTCCGGATGGAAAAGCATACCGTCGGGATTGAAATTTATCCCTAGGGATTGTTCCAGGGTCTCAAAAGCTTTCTTTGTACGGAGTGGCTTCTCAGATGACAACATCAAGGCCGCTGCGGCCAATTCAGCATCGGTTCGTAGCTGCAGCTGCCCTATGTCAAAACACGTGTGGGGGACTAAAGTGCCGCTGGGATCCGACAGATGGAGGTCGCTTCGGGCCTGCACTACGTTCCAACAGAACAGGCAGGGCAGGGTACCAGCTGCTCCCTTGACAGCCCACATCGCCTTTAAGGCGGCTTCGTCTCCGATGAGACACCGAAGGCGTCCAAACAAGAAGACTTTGCGTCCACTGTGAAGTGTGAGAAGGAGTCCTGATTCCAGAGGAGTAAAGAGCTGGGTGATGACCTTCGTCAAACAACTGACACCTCCCTGCAGCCTTCCCACGTTGTTGCTGCGAACTATAGATACTGTGTGCCACAATTCTTCCCTGGTTAAGCCACGCTGACCGTGCTGGATCAGTGACCAATAGTATGCGTAGAACTTACCTGATAGGACTTGGTATAAGTTCAGGTCACATCATGTCACATCAAACATCTAAGAAACATACAAACAGTACCAAAAAAAATACTGGTGTTTCAGTGCAGGAGTTACGCCGGTTGTCCGGTTTCAGCGAGTTCCCCGGACTCACTTCATCCGAATAAAGTACCAACGACCATGGTTGGGACTGAGAAGTCGGAATGCGAGCCATCTCTGCTTCCATGAAGCCACTAAATGATTCAGAATTTCTGCAGAGGTGCCACAAGAGCGCACAAGGGTCAACAAAGGTGCATTCAACATCACCTGCAGAGTCTGGTATACAGATCATATATGAAGAAACTTGAAACATGTCATCGATCATACCCGTGATAACCAAATGGAACAAACAATCATCAAATCGATGCAAACATAATCATTTGGCATGTGGCCTGCACCATCGTTCGCAGCCAGACTTCTGGTTGTAAATAAGGGCCCAACTGGCGTATGGATCTTCATCTTCTCATCCCGGGCACGTTTGACGCTGGATCTGGATGTAGCAGCAGGCAGTTCATCTAATGATTTCAGTTCCTTCAGCAATTCGCTGAGAGCACTCTGTGAAACAAATTTTTTGCGGCCCAAATCTGCCAGGGTCATTGCTCAGAGATGCAAGAACGGCATCGAAAAGTGTGGTGTCAAAAGAGCGAACATGTTGACAACATTTATTGAACCTTTCCAAAAGAAACACTTTACTAAACAGTCACATTGGTATATCTTGTGGTGTTCTGCTGTATGGGAAGGATGCCTCTCACTGTGTTGAGCGTTGGACTTGATCCGCTATAGAGCGAGCACGCAGCTCTGCTCAGTGATGCAGCGAGGACATGACTCTGCTGCATCAGGTGGTTTGCAATTAGACACGTTGCCACAAAGCTGTTGTGCTGGAAAACTTGGATGGTGAATGGCCTGATGCCAATACATATTTCTGATACCAACAATTTAACCAATGTTTGAAATGTCGTAGAGAAACTCCAGAATGCTGCAGAAAAAATCAAACTCCAGAATTCACCGGCGACTTGGGGTTCCCAACCAAAAAAAGGCTTCACAGATCATTCACCTGCATTGCTGACCTGCAGAGCGTTTTGCATCGCAGTGTCACTTGCAGAGAAACTTCTCGCAAGCATCAGGCCAATGGTTGATGACAGTTGCTGCAAATATACTTTGTAGACAACCCCACTCTCACCATGATACAAAATGGGGCTTAGTCAAAACTATAAGTTAATGTCAACAAGTATGCAAATGACGGGCACCGTGCGTCTCGCTTCGTCTCTGCAGAGTGGCAACTCGCAGTGGCACCGCAGAGAAAGAATCCTCGCAGGAAGTCCAAGCTAACATAACCGCAAGAATTCTTGCAGCTTTGACATCAAGCATTTTTTGGATTATTTTGGGATGATTGTCAAGGAAGATATTGTTTGAACATTTGTTTGCTGTCAACTGTAAGTGAAGCTTGTTGGCTGGAGTCTTTTTCTCACGTCAAGCACGGCGGTGATGCAAAAACTGATCTATAGATGGGCATCCCAGAATGCGTTGAAACAACAACTCTGCTCATATGATGCGAAACCATGGTTCCTTTTGCGAGGGTGGCCAAATGCCTGTTTTTATGCATGGGAATCCCACAATTTGATTTGACAAAATGCTGCTGCCAATCCATCTTTGGCAGGCAGCTCGAAGCCATCACATGTCCATGTCAATGGAGTTGTACATGCGCACGCAAGGTGGCACCATCTTGCTCCACAGCCTCATCTTTGGCGTGACCTCTGTGCAGCGAGGCTCCCAAAGGGGAGTCATCGGCGGCAAGAGGTTCATGGCCCTGCCAATGAATCGCCACTCAACGTTTGGTGCATGGGAATCCTCGATGTGATGTCGCGCAAGGTCTTGAATCTGCCTTGGATAGATCCGATCCGAAGACGGCAACAGCCACCCGTCGGCTTTCAAACACTCGCCCGACGCTGCCATCCAGGCTTTGAAGCGGATCAAGGGCTGATCCCAGTCAGGGCGATTTTCCAAGTGGCCAGTCAGCTTAATGACCACGGTTTTCAGCGGCATCTTCTTGCAGTAGATGCAATCTGCCATCGCTGCCGGTCCCCGGAAAAGGACCGACTGCCCATCGTCGCTGCGGCACACCAGCAAGTAGCGCAGGGCTGGATACCCGTTGCCAAGGATGAAGATATCCTCATGGGCCTCCAGTCTCTCCACCTGCCTTGGCGGCACATGTTGGAAGTCCTTGTCAGGGATCGTGCACGTCATCACTCCCTCGCTCAGCTGCAAGTGGCTCTGGAGGCGGTGGGTTCCAATGATCACCATGCCCCAAACATACTCGGCAGCTCCAGCCATGCTTGGATCAGCAAGGTGATAGTTGAACACTATATGCGAGGTGTCTGGGCCAAAAGTCTTTCTTGCCAATGCAATTGCGAGGTTAGTACCCCTGCAACTGAACCCTGCGATTTATTTGAACAAAAATCTGCAGGGCTTGTTTGGCAGTCTTATACACTTCTTGTTTCAAACACACTCCGATGTCAAAACAAGGATGATGCATTCGACAATTGGTCAAGTAATGCAACTTCAAGGAAGTGAATTGCATCAAAAGGGTCGCTCAAACCCTTTGGCATGCAGCACAAGTGGTCAACAATAAATTCAATCAAGCATTTCTTGTGCAAGTCAAAGATCCCAGTGCGTAAAGACACTTTCTGTTCATCAAGTTTCACATGTGTTGCCATGTAGTTTGCCAATTTCAAAAACGACTTAAGATTGAAGGGTGCACATCATCATCATCATCATCATCATCATCATCATCATCATCATCATCATCATCATCATCATCGTTCCACCTGCACACAGGTCCATATAGCACAACATATACGGTGTGTGTGTGTGTGATGGCACCAAAAAAATCACGTGTACGTATCGCCACACTGTCCATGAAAGCAGATGAATCACGAATCCCTTTTTTGTTCACAAAGCGGCCTGTCGACCCAATCAAAACTGGGCCCGGCAAGGTAAAAGTTTCAAGTCAGCTCCAAATCCACAGGGACACAAGGAACCGACGATTCATCCCTTCGGGAGCTTAAAACAACAGTTGCCACTCACTGGCCTCCTGGGTGTCGACCGTGATGTGGGCGCACCCGATGAAGTCCAACACTTCTTCTTTGACCTTCTGGACCACGTAGAGCCACTGGTCACGGGTGAATCCTCGCACCGTGGGAGACCATGCGATGGTACCCTTCCAGCGGTCAATCTCAGCGACGTGAAGGAGTCGCCTGTTGCCATCGACGTAGTGCTCAGCTTTGACCACGCTGAAGTCGTGGTCTCGCAAGGTGGCACCAGGGGTGCATGCGAACTCCTTCAGATGCAACCTCCCATTCTGCATGGCCCATGACCCTTGTGCTCCAATGGCCAAGCGCTGTGTCTTCGTTCTTCTTACGAAGAACACTTGGCCATTCTGATCTAGCAGCAGCCACTCGCTGTCGCGAGCAGTTCCAACGTGCTTCCACTTGTAAAGGCGCAAGTGGGTGCTGAAGAACATCGACATGATGGCAAGTGGGTGCTGAAGAAAAGCAACTGGCTGGATGGATGCCAAAACAAAAGCTGATGAGAGCCACACAGTCGCGAGATCAGTGTCTCTGCGGCTAAGTCTGCGATACATCTGCAGACTTCACAACCAGCACAGTCCGAGAACATCAGAACACGTTTCAAGTATTTCATGTTCTGCATTGCTCATGAAGACTGGCTTTTTGCAAACCCTGAAGTTGCCAGTGCTCTACGCCATCCAAATTTCTGAGCACACCAGACTAAGATTCAGTTATTTGATGTCTGGCAAGACTGACAACATTCGAGTTTGAGGCCATTTGAATGTCGTCACCTCCATGAAACTCATATTCTAGGTTTCCCACCTGGGAGATTGCAATCCTCTGCAAGTAGTCCTGCGAGCTGGCGAGCACTGCAGGATGTTTGAATGACTGAATCATGTCAATCCATGGAACTTTCATCGACATTTTAAGTTTTGTCATGTCGACGAATCTATATAGAGACCCACCTCTAAACCTTGCAGAGTTTCTGTAGTGACTCGCAGGGTTCTGTTGCAGAGAGCCTATTCTCGCGACTGGGTCTATGTATACTGATGCCCTGCTATGCTGATAAAGACTAGCTTTTGCAAATCCTGAAGTTGCCAATGTATACAACCAAAACAATCGAATCTTGGTAATCTGTTTGTTCGGTATACAAAGCAGTGCGACCAAGAATGCACACTGTGCACAAGCATCCAAAGACCTTGCAAAGTTTAGAGATCTATTGTGATACTCAGATTGCAGGCCTCTGCATCACAATGGCTTCTGAAGCCACGCTAGCCCTTGGACGCCTGCACCGACAACAGAGACGCAACTTTGAAATTGCTGTTCAAATAGATCAATAGATCCATGGGCATGGCAAAGGAAAATAAATCAAGAGTACCCACGGATTGTCACAGATAGGCATGTTGCCAAACCAGCGCAACTACATGGCGACCCAAATTCCTGCAATTTGGCATCGCAGGGATACTTGCAGAGGTTAACAACTCGCAAGTCAATCGACCATGACCACAAACTGATCTGGTGGCTCCAAATTTAAAGTTATGGGCATCCACTTGAAGGCCAAAGAGATGACATTGGAATTGAACACTAGTTGAAATCTGGCACCAGCCCGCCTAAAAACGGTGGTTGAAGCCACATGGCAGGCCTCCAATCATCATCCAACCCTAGGCCTCAGAGCGCCACGGTGAAGCTGGAATTCACAGGACCAAAAGGAATATCCAGTCATATATACGATAGTCAGTTGACAGAAAAATGGACAAATCTATCAAGGCTCAAATTGGCCAAAATGTTGATCAACAAAATTTATTTATTTTTTTTATTGATCAATAAAAATGTTATTCAAAATTTTATTGATCAACAAAATCTCCAAAATGGGGAACCACCAAAATGTTGATCAACAAAATTTCCACCTCAAATTTTGTTGATCAACAAAATTTCGACCTCACATTTTGTTGATCAACAAAATGTGCAATTTCACTATCAACTCTTGCAAGGGGGGACCGCCCCCCCCGCGGGAGCGCTGCCCAAATTTTTGGGAGACCTTTTTGAACCCTAAACCCTAAACTCCTTGCTGCAAAGTGGATTTATGATCTATATGGCTGTTCACCTAACTTCTTTTTCCAATGTCTAACGCATGGGCGCTTGCACCTGACACCACCTGAAGCCAGTGCTAACTGGGAGCCCACACATCCTGCATGTGGATGTTCAGAGGAGAGTTTCCCACAGCCTCAGGCCGGAGCAGCAGCAGCCGTTTTAAAAATCTATGGCTTGGGTGAATGTTGAGAGGTGAAGTGAACGAACCATGACAACTGATGGCAGATATTATGATCCCTATAAATTTCAATGGCTGGCAATGTTCTTCATGGATTGATTGACGAAAAATACAGTGTTTCCCCCACACGCCATGGACGGTTTTCTGACTTGTGGGGATCCGTGAGCCAACCCAAGTGTCAGGGCTTCTATTGGTGGGGCCTTGGGAAATAATTTCAAACTTTTTATCTGTCATCTCAACCATGGAAACCCAATGTTGCAGAGATGAAAATTGGTCTGAACCTTCATCTAGAAATAATTTACGGTGTTTGATGAGAAGGAAGGAAAACCTCATCAACGATAGGCAAGTCATTGATTCCAAGTTCTGGTTGGTGAATGAGACAACCATGCGACGCCAACTCCGCATCAGCTTCAATTGGGATCCCTGACAGTCCTCATAATCCAAGAAAGGTAGCCTCAGGCACCGGTGTGACATGCTGGTGTGAAACACAGTGATAAGCAAAAAGGCCCTTGAATTCCCCTTGTTCACATGCCATCAGTTCCCACTTGCTCAACATTTTTTTGGCTCACCCGGCAATACAATGCTGATGGGGAGGATTTGCAGCGAACTGCTCACACAGAGGTATGGCAGATAGATGTGTAAACCCATTGAAAATTGATTTGGGGGTGTGATATCTATTTTTCATTTAGATCTACCCAATCCATTTGCCATACATGTGTGCTGTTGACAAAGCCACACAGGCCAGCTGACGGACGAGCGCGAGCTGCATTCCCAATAAAAAAACACCAAACAAATCACCTGTCCGAAACAAATCAACATGAATCAAGTAAAGGGTGAACACATATTTTTGAGTCTGCAGCCTGCTGCAAGTCAATTTCCGGTTTTAAAAACCAGCACGTTGGTAGAAAACTGGCAATGTGATCATCCCCAACAAATGACTGCAATCATGGCTGAGCAACTACATCGAGGTATATAGCATTTGATGGTAAGAAGAACCTGCTATGCCATTGGAGCCCCATCTGTGCAAAGGCTTGGAAATCAATTGAACGATGATAAGAATGCATGCCGGTCTTGGTGTCACCATATCTCCTACAACATAATTGGTGAAGGAGGGATGGCTTCTCAGTGGCCCATTTCATGGGGCTCCTGGCATCGAGGCTTCAACTTGCCTATCTCATATTCTCCAACGTGGGTATCTGCTATCTTGGCTGGCGTGGCTTCAAAACTGTGGTTGCAACTGTTGTGACAACCAGGCTGCCGTAGCTGGACCCAAAAAAGATCAACAATGAATCTGTCCAACCACGTGAAGGATCCAGACACGGATTCGCTTGCAGCCTACCTGCTGCAAAGTATAGGGGTCTGTTGAGGATGAGATGTTTGGTGTGTATATCTTGTACGTTGACCCTTCAAGGAGCTTCACACCCACAACAGGAGTCTTTTAACCAAAGCAATGGTGCAGTATTGGACGAGCACCCTTTTGCAAATCAAGTTGGGCATTCATTTAAAAACCGATTTGATGAAGAAATCACACAGAACTGAAAACTTAAACACAGACTGTTGCAGAATCAAATGAACTTTGAACTTGGTTTTGAGGATGCCCCCCTATCTCATCCATTGCGTATTGCGTGTCCGCTGTCGCCCTGCCATGTGGCCTTCATCACAAGATTTCCCCCATGACCTGCTGATAGCCAATCAAAAGTACATATAAACATACAAAATGATATCACCAGTTTCAGTTGTTTCATTCATCCTTTTTGCCATCCACTTGGCTGGGCAACTTATCCAGCGCTTTCTCAGCCAGCACAGCCAGGCGCAAGCTGAGCTCGCGCTGGTGATCCGCCTGCGCTTTTGCCTCCTCACGCTGGGCATTGTTCGCGCGCTTGATCTGCTCCTTCTGTCCTGCCCTCACGCGTGTTTTGCCTTTCAGGCCCTCTCCTGGCCTCAGTCAGATGTTGAGAGGCATTGTTCAGAAATGATGATGCTTAAACAATTGTGTTCCCCGCATTATTGGGTAAGTTGATATCACAGCTGCTCATGGCGTACAAATTATTCACCAAAAATTGATTCAGCATCAAATTAACCCCAAATAAGGAACATTGGGTGAATTTGTGTCTATTACACCGTCAAGGGACGGATGAAAGACGCCAGAGCTGTCCACGTAGCCCTGCTGGTTGGGCAAATAGTACCCGCCACTGTTGTCAGCACGGAACATGCCATTGCCCTTGTCGCCTCCTTCCCATCCACGGTGCCAGCCCTTTGATCCCCATCCATGGTAACCACCATGGTGCCACTTCTTGCCCTTGCCTTTGCCCTTGCCTTTCTTGCTGTAGCCCTTGTAGGAATTCCACTTGTTGTTCCCCTTGCCCTTGTTCCTGTATTTCCATGTGTGGTTGCCCTTCTCATCGTCGCCATATGGGCGCTTGCTGCCATGCTTCTCTTCTTCCGGCTCTGCCTCCTTGTCTTCGTAATCCTCATCCTTTACTTCATCATCCACCTTCTGTTCTTCCTCCTCCCCTTCCTCACATGTGGGCTGTTGACCATCCTGCATTTCTGCATCATCGTAGTACTCCTCTTCATTCTCTGCTGCGTTCTCTTCAGGGTGGATTTCTTCTACTGGGATCTCTTCGAGGCCCTCCTGATCACCATGTCCACTGGCAGGTTGCCAGCTCACATTGCTCACCTCATCGTCTTCCTTCTTCCTGAAGGACTCGACAAAGGAGCCCAAAGGGGCTGGTGCCATGGCCGTGTGGGTTGCTGCAATGATGTCACTGGTCCGATTCAAAGTAATTCCAGAGGGATGAGTGCATAAATTGAATCTGTGGCGCAAATGCTAATTACAATATCCTGAAGGTTTACCTATGCTGGTTTGACCTGTGACTTATTATCTGGGAATATAGTTATGCCCTCATCAGTATGTGCAAATCAACAATGAAGCCAGCGACACCACAGGGCAACCGCAATTCCGGTGTCTCCAAGAAAGAAACAAAATGATATATGGCCTCATAAAAACCAAACACATTTGCAACCATTCAAAATGAACTATTCTGTTGGAGATGTTGTTGGTGGAGTGCAAATGCAACGCATGTTTGACCATAGGTCATCCGCCATCAAGCGCATACCCATAGGGAGCCCTGGAGCATGAAGGATGGCGAGGGTCGACAGCATGCCCTTGAAGATGGACCAGCGTGTATGCAGTGCATGGAGCAAAGCTATATAGACTGAGCAGTATTTTTCATTACAAACACGTTACAACCTTCGCATGCCCCAGCTCGTGATTACTGCTCCTTAGGCAGTGCCCCAAGTCAGCTCCAATTGGGAGTCCTGACATTCTGTGGACCACAGAGAAGATGACCGAAGAGAGGTTCAGGCCTCATACGTGGCAGCAGCCGGATCACATATTAAATGAAAATGGAATACTGTGGGTAAGGTTAGCGATGGTAGGTGGTTCCATTCGACCTATATAGTCTCTACACCATGTTTGCTTCATGTGTTTTTCTTCTGGAGGGGGCTGCAGTCCAAATTGCACAAAAAGAATGCCCTTATGGTGAGAGAGACGGACCCGATGGCAGTGCGAGACAATGTCCCTGCACTGCATGATATGCGAGCCTAAGAGCTCTGCATCTCTGAGCCCTGCCAGGGTAGCAACGTCCAAAATAATTCCCAGTTTGCGATGGAAACCTTGAAATAAAAACATGTTCAGATCGTGAAACTGTCAACATAGAATTGCAGTAAAACAAACCTATATACAAATAGTCTATGCAGTCATCCAGCTTGAGAGTCGAACATCGATCACCACTGTGACGCCAATGCCTTTTAAAAAAGAATATGTTATTGTTTGGTTCCAATGCTATGCAGCCTTCAAGTGTTGATGGATGATTGCAATGAGCAAACATCAACATATGGAAGACCAGGGTCTCTGTAGATCCACGCAGAAGGTTCCAAGAAGGTTGACACCTCGGGCACGGAAGCGGCCACAAACTGAAAACAAAATCATCTTGAGACATTAGCCATCCATTGACTTGGGACTGCAGAGTGAACGTTTTGTGCGTTCCTATACTCGCAGTTTTGCCAGCAGAGCAACAGCATCGCTGGCTATGTCAAAAAAGACGTTTCTTGTTTAGATGGCATGCCAGGGTACAACAATGCAAACACTGTTTAGAGCAAGTATGCAATATAACCATACCATTTGAATTTCAAGTCTTTCTGATGCCTCACACAACGAAGATGTTGTATGGAACTATTGAAAGTCAACTATAAAATGCATGCCCCTAAGCTGCTCCATCTAGCTAGGAGCCCAGACATTTGATAGATGTTGACCATGATGATCGAAGGCGGTTCTGGCCTTGCATCCGGCAACGGTGCGGTGAGCTACAGAAGATGGGTTTGCCTGCATGGGGTCTTTGGCTATCAACTAAACCAAGTTCACGGGGTTCCCAAAAGCATGGCACTATGTACAGGATTCCATTGTCAATACCAGTTGGGAACCAGGATCATCATAAGGGTGCAACTACCAAACGTACAGTATCTGAGGGTCCAAGCCAAGACATACTTGTCCAAGTCGGCCATTCAAGATTGGCCTGGCTGCGCGAAGTTTCTAGCAAGTTTCTCGCACGGCATTCTGATAACAGATCGGTAGGAAGTGCTGTTGATGACATCGCCAAATCCACAAACTTTCATCACCAGCTGCAACCCCTTTTAAAATAAAACCTGTACAGTATAACGTTGCTCCAGGGTTTGAAGTCAATACGATCTAACATTAATTGTTTGTGGAAACTGCACTGAACACATTGCAATAGAAGGGTGAACCCATATACAGACTGCCCTGAGTCACGTCCGATTGGGAGCCCTGACGTTCCATTGGAAGAAGGTTTGGCCTCATGTGCAACAGACTGCTGTGAACCAAACAGGAATACTGTATCCATCATATTCACGGATTGATCAGTTTCCCAAATTTCAGAACATGTAAGTGGAAACACCGTGCCATGAAAGTGGATGCACCATCAAATCTAACAAGTTAACTAACAGTGGTCGTTTGACATCACGTGGGTGAAGCCGCCAAATCAGCAGCGACTGAGCGTCCAAAGCCATCCACTGAAGAATTACCTGGCCGTAGGTGAAACCACATTTACGTATATATATATATATATATACGTATGCTGCAGCTAGCGAGGACCCTCTGCTAGCACAAGGTTGCGAGACAATGGCGTCTCTGCACCTACAGAATGCAGCAATCAAAAATCCCACCCATAGAATCTTGGGTGTTTTTCATGGATGGTGAATCGGCTAACACCAAAATCCAATCAACATTGTTTGCACAATCTCGGCATGTATTGACAAGCCACTCTCCAAGTACAACAGGATCTCGCAGTCTTGTTTTGACTGCGCATGCCGGTCAAACTCGGGCAGCTATACTTGTTTCAAAAAAATCTAAACACCACCCCTCATAGCAGGGAAACGGCACATCAGCCCTGCTGATCAGCAATCTTCTTCCTCGCTTTCAGATTCCTTGTTCGCATCATCACCTTCCTCCTCACCCACTGTCTGAGGTGGCTCATGAGTCTTCTTGGCCTTTTTCTTGGGGGACCGTTTTGGCTGGAATCGTCTCCTACTCTTCTTCTTGGGAGATTTCACAACATGTTCACTGGCCTCACCGGCAGCTTCAGATGCAGGGGCAGAGTCATCATGAGGCTGAGCATCTGCAGCCTCACCGCCATCTGCCGGCATCTTCATGGCAACGGACAAGTAGTGCAACACATCGGTGTTGAGCTCCAGCCACAGGTCAGCCGCTTTGGTGCCCCATAGGCATTTTGCCTGGAAAATGAAAATACAGAATACGCATGTAACATGAGTTCTCTGGACATGGTTTTAAAAAGATGTTGTCCCAGTTGTTGTTGGATGAATCAACTATATACTGAAAGCTGTCCTTGGATCCATAAACCAATAATTAAGTTGTTTTTGAAACCTCTCCATTTGATTCGTTCGAAAAGGCCCTTGGCCTCCAAAGGACTGATGCATGTGGCATCCTTTTGAAGAACTGGCAGGCTGATCGTGACGTACTGTGCCACGATCAGGCGGTGATCATCCTTCGCCATCATGGAGTTCTTGGTAGGTTTCCATTCCTCCCCCAGTGCCTCCGCGGCTCTTTTCATGGTCTCTTGATATCGACGATTGCATTCGGCGTTTCTCAGATGGACAATGCGATCATACTCTTTTCCATCGAGTAAGTGAGGGCTCTTGTTCGCCCGTAATTCTAGGCCTTTGCCTGTGAGGGCGAAAACCACGCCTCTTTCAAACTTCCCGAAATGAAAGAAGATGAAACCATCAACATCTTTGGTCTCAGGAAACCAATTTTTCCTGCTATGCGGAGTCTGCACAGCAGTGACGCGCTTGATCACCCACTCCCTAGGGCTCTCGGTCTCCATGGCAAAATCTCCTATAGTTTGATGAACCTTTTACCCTTCCGAGTCCTTGGGCCACGCATTGCTTCCCGCATGCCAAGGCCATGTCCACCACAAACCAACTCATGAATAATTGTTCCGTCCTGCCCCCCCTTGGAATCAAACAAGAAAGTAACAGCACAACAATATGTTATCTTTCCAACTTGTGCTCAGCAGCTACGTTTTCTTGGCCATCGCAGCTCTTGGTGTTTTGATATCCTGTTTCACAGACATTCGACTGCTCGGTCCGTTCATCCAAAATTGCGATGATATCAATCCATTGAATTGCAGTTGCATGATTGTTTTGATAAGAGGTTTGCTCATGAAACTTTCATGGAACAGCCACCACTCCTATATAGCGGACCCAGTCATGATGCAAAATCTACCATGTGTCTATGCACCTGGCGCCTTCCCAGTCTTGCGGCGCTTGACATCTTGCAATTGCTCAACTGGGGCATCTGGGTTCTGAGGCGCATCTTTGTACAAAATAAGGGCTTCGCCAGCCTGAATTTTTTTATGATTCACCAAACGTGGAAACTTGAAATCTTTGTCCAATGTCAATTTTTGACCACTGCAGTCTGAACTTAGTTCCATATTGGACTCATCATATTCGTTCGTCACTTGCACGTACCAACAGGGGGCAACGTAGTTGGAACTGCTGCAGGGATTCAGAAAGATCCAGTGCTTGGTAGCATCCTGCAATCATTTCAACATGTTCCGTTTTTTACACATGGTAACTAGATATCCAAAATATACCGTGTTTGCCCGTGCTTCCCGATGGTGCATGGGAAAAGAAACATCAAAGAAACCTTGTCCTTGTCGGCAAAGTGGCCCAGACAAACAGAGCCTCCTGCACCTTTGTCCTCAGTCTTGATGTCCACCTTGTAGGTTTGAAGTTCCAGACGCAAAGCCCCCTTGGAAAAGCTTTTGAGTGCCTTCACCTGCTTGGGTTTCGTGAAGATCTCAAGCTCTGTGGGGCATGGGGTGGCTTTGACGTACATGGTGTACACCACCTTCGATCTCATGGCAGCCACCAGGTGCTCCCTCGAATGCTGCGGAGAATGAGGGAGCCAGTCAATCTTCTCAGCCTCCGCCTTCTCACGACTGGGCTTCCAATCTCCCTTCAAAAACGATTCGCTACTGCAAGTCTTCAACTCTGCACCCACCTTCAAGGTGATCGATCCCGCTGCCATCTTCTCAATCGTGGCGATGGTATCATCACTCTTCCGATGCACGATCATTCCCTCGGTGAAACCCTTGTCCTTCAGCATGGCAGCATTGCTGATTCTGCCCATCGAATCTAATGCTCTCAGCCTCAAGGCATGACCCAAACGAAAAAACATATTTTGAACCGCTTGGCCAATGGATTGCCTGCCCTGATCAAATAAAATGCACAACACGTAAAAAGTCTATATGCAAAATTTTGCCAAAGGGCTCAATTGTTTTCTCTCCATGAGCCCTTTTCGGGGTTTTCTGTTTTCCTGATGATGCTGCAGATTCCGGTTTCGATGGCACTACCCATGGAGAACCTATCCCTGGGTTGCCCATCTGCTCATTGAGGCTCTGAATGAAGTCCACACCGGCAGCTTCGACAGAGTCAAAAAAAGGAAGATCCTTGTGCTTCTTTTCGATGACTGCCAAGATGCAGTTCCTGGAGAAAGCTCCAAGAGCAGCAAGTTTGATGTGCCCCTCCACTTTGTAGTAGGCGCAGACCTTCTCGGCTGTGGCCAGCGCGCCTTCAACCATGACCATCTTGGCCTTCATGTTCGCTGACATTGCTTTCCGGACGTCTGTGCAAAAGAGAGTCTTATCCGGAACGGTGTACAATGCTTTCAGAACACCTTAGTTGACTTGAACCCTGGCATCTAACGAAATACGTGCTTGATATAGCCACCTGTTACCTTGTGACAATTTTGCCAGCTAATCAGCCTGGATACAGTGTCGATAGATGGCATGTTGTTCTGTTCCTTTGATGTCCTGTGCCAGCAATTCGTACACTTCGGCGCCGACAGTCCTCTGGGCATATCCATGTGCCTTGATGTAGTTCAAGGTGTCTTCCAGGAAAGCACCCTTGACTCCACCGCTGGACTTCACAATGAAATTGAAGAGGAATGGCCCAGACTGACCCAATGTGGGTTTCGTCCTGAGCACCATGCTGGCGATGTCGCCCCAGCACAGGGAAACCTTGCCACCTTCCTGCTTTGCCACTGTGCAATGCCATATCTTTCTCAGGAGTTGCAGCTCACTCTCTGTCCTGGACAGGTGCGAAGCCGTGTTGTTGGCAGCCTGGATCATCCCAGGAAGTTCTGGCCACTTGCTTTCAACCTGGCTAGACACCACAAGCCAACTTGTACCTTCCATGCACGCCTTGTAGTACTCTGCGTCAATCTCCTGCAATCTGGCTAAGCTCAACGGCTGGCCCTGGTGCTTGATTGACTGGAGCCAGCAGTTCAATCCAGCGTTTAAATGTGACCCGGCCACCGATGCATATCGAATGCTCGCAGCATCCAAGGGGGCGAGATTGCCTCCGCTTTCTGCAACCATCTTTTCATTGAATTTGCGTGTAGCTTCGTTTGAGTGCTGCACTTCGAAGCACACGCCCCTGACCTCATCACGGGCGAACCCGACGCTCAACACGTCATCTATGAGCGCATGTACTTCGCTGCTGTTGAGGCCAAGGCCATCTCGGTTCATCTGATGAACCCCCACATGCGGCGGCAAGATTGTTTGCCGCCAGGCGAGGGAATGAGCCTGCAAAATCTTCAGGACTGCGTCCACTGTTGACACCAGTTTGGTGCCATCCCTGGCTTCCGCCAGCTTCTGCTGGACTTTGTCAGCGACCTCCTGTGGAATCGCCATGTTGTTTTTGTTCACTCGATCTGATCCCAAACGAGCTACGGTGAGCTGCGAGTGAACTCTGCAGCTGGGCAGGCGAGACGATGCTCTGCCTGCTTCTGCACTGCAAGGAAGCAATCAAACATTGGCTAGGAACTCAACAATCCCTGATTGACAACACAACATTTCCATGAATATTTGGTGCAATCTTCCAAGTTCCAAAACGGTTCAATGACCACGATCAAATCTAATTTCTTATATAGAACACCCTTCCTCGGAAGACGCCTGCACAGGTGAACCAATGCCCACCATCCACGGTCTGAGCGGACCGAAGTCGAAGACATGATGATTCAAATGACATTTCTCAAAGCTGAACAAGTAAAAATCGATGTAAGGTTTCACTGAACAATTGTTGTTTCATTCTCTGTTCTTTTTTTTTAAAATCTACTTTGGTAAAACATGTTGCATTCTGAAATTGCATGGGGTGAAAAACAATTGAGCCAAGGAAACATGTTCGTTCCATGCCCTTTCTGTTTTCATTCGCCTAGCAACCGCAAGAAAATAACATGCTAGTTTGGCAAAATTATACAAAACACATTCCCCGACAAAAGCAAAAAAAACATGTTTCACCCCAAACAACATCGCCCACAATCAACCTGTTGTTTTTTTTCAAACCATCTGCGTGGAAAAAAATGATCAATCATCGTGAAGAAAAAGAAAAGCAGGCTGCCACCACCCAAAAAAAACAATCTCCCAGGGTGTTTTTTTTCAATTTTCTAGGGCCCCTAAATCAGACTTGGCGGACTTACCAAAAAATACTAAGTTGCACTTAGGGGAGTTATCTAAATGCCATAACCCATTTATTCAACTTACCATAACCCGCCTAAATGAAATATAGCACTTAGGCTAACTCTTCTATTTCTGCCCTTAATATTTACTAACTCTGCTATCGCTTTAGACTATTTAGTATCTCAATAGTAACTCATTAGAAAAAATATAACTCAACATAACTTATTTAGCTCATTTATACCAGATATAAGTCAGCTAACTGTACACATAGCGGAGTTATAACCATACTTACGCGACTTACATATCCCGCGTACATCAGCTAAAAAGTTACTAACCAGCATGAACTTCCAAGTATGCTTAAACTGGAGATGCATCCGGGAATTCTACAACTGGAGGACTTCAATTTTGAAGGTGGGTTCTTGATTTTTTTGGCAGTGATGGGCATAGAAATGCAGCTGGAGCAGGGGATAGATGAATAGAAAGGAGAGTTGATCGAAGGAAGCTTCGAAGTCAAACTTCCGACAATATGGACAGATGAAAAGCAGAGATGGGAAGAGTCAGAGAAGAGAAGAGAAGAAGAAAGAAGACAAAAAAAGAGAAAGTCTCAGAAGAAAGAAGATCCAGGTGTGCGAAAAGGCAGGAAAGTCGCGAAACATTGTGTTTTTCCAATGATTCGTGGCTCCGGAGGGTCGAAAAGTAGGCTCGCTAGAGCAGCGGGTGCGGAGCCATCTGGCCAGATGAGAGATGAAAAATTGCACGCCGTTGTGGCGCGAAGCACATTTCCAAGCCAAAATGTACAGCGCACACACCACGTTCGGAGCACTTTTTGAAGTTGAGATGTCGAAAAAGTGCACGCCGTTGTGGTGCGAAGCACATTTGCAAGTGAAAAAGCTCAAAGCACCTCACGTTCGGAGCACTTTCGGAAGTTGAGATGTCGAAAAAGTGCACGCCGTTGCGGCGCCAAGCACATGTGCAAGTGAAAAAGCTAAACAGGCTTCACGTTCGGAGCACTTTTGGAAGTTGAGATGTCGAAAAAGTGCGCGCCGTTGTGGTGCATGTACAAAACACACCACGTTCAGACCGCTTTTGGAAGTTGAGATGTCGGAAAAGTGCACGCCGTTGTGGCGCGAAGCACTTTTCGAAGTCGAAAGTGTAAAAAACTGACGGGTTCGGAGCACTTTCGGACGTTCAGATGTCGTGTCGCGTGGCCCGCGCAAGGGATTATGCATCGTGTCAAAAGTGAGCAAAACGTGAGGGTTTTGTAGCATTTCCTAAAAAGATGGCAGGCGTGGGGCATTTGAAGAGGATCTGCAAAGATGCATTTCCCTGGGAGGCGCAGTACAAGAGACATGTTCATCAGAGATGTTAGGAGGTCTGGGCGCTGGTTTCCTGAGAAAGGTTGCATTTTGGAGCATCAGATCTTCAGGTTTGCTGAGATGATTTTGCGTAACAGGTACAGCACTTCGCATGATCTGGCATCAATTTTTCGTGGCAGGCGCAGCACTTTAGACAGATGGAGTGGAAAAATCGCAAAACGCATTGGTACGAGGCCGTCAGCTCTGCGCTCAACTTTCCATTTTTGAAGGAAGTCTCGCAGAATTGCTTCGTTTTTGATGTTGTGAACTTGAAAAATTGAGGAAGTCTCGCAGAATAGCTACGTTTTTGACATTGTCAAGTTCAAAAGTTGAGGAACTCTCGCAGAATAGCCTCGTTTTCAAGCTTGCAGATATATCCAGGCAGGCAGGCAGGCAGACAGACGGACAGAAAGAAAGAAAGAAAGAAAGAAAGAAAGCTAGATAGATAGATAGATAGATAGACAGCTACAACTACAACTACCACTACACTACGACTACAACTACAACTACACTATATCTACAAGTACATTTACATTACACTACACTACGCTAATTACAGTAAAATACATTACAACTACAACTACAACGACAACGACAACGACATAGTAGTAGTGGTAGTAGTGGTAGTAGTAGTAGTAGTAGTAGTACTAGTAGTAGTAGTAGTAGTAGTAGTAGTAGTAGTAGTAGTAGTAATAGTAGTAGTAGTAGTTGTAGTAGTTATAGTTGTAGTAGTAGTAGTTGTAGTAGTAGCAGGAGTAGTGGTAGTGGTAGTAGTAGTATTAGTAGTGGTGGTGGTGGTAGTAGTAGTAGTAGCAGTAGTAGTAGTAGTAGGAGTGGTACCGCACCAGAGGTAGCACCAAAGCTTCGAAGGTGAGCCAAATACCATAGTCTTGAAGCACATCCTTGCACCTGCTGCTGGTACTGCCAAATGTTGCTTTCTGAAGTTTCAAGAAACAAATTCCAAATGCAGCAGCCAAGCTTCCAAAAGTGAGGCTTTGCGAGAGCCAAACACCAAGGCCCCTGGTGTTTGCTTTTCCTCTGCTGCGCCCGCTGCTGATGGCTGGGGTCCGGATAGGGGTATTTTCGCGAAAGTTCTGCGAAAGAGTGTGAAAAGTCAAACTGCATTTTGAAGGGAGTGGCCCAGTAAGCCTTGCAAAAAATTGCCGAATCATCCTGGGAAGGGGATTCCGTGATGCCAGCTGCATGTTTACAAGGCTATGAAGGAGTTATCCGCATTGCGCATGTATGTTCCCGAAGACTGGCTGTTCCCGGAAAAAGGAATTTTTATCGACCGTCATGCATGTATGTATGTATGCAATGTAATGTAATGTAACGTAATGTAATGTAACGTAATGTAACGTAATGTAACGTAATGTAATGTAACGTAATGTAGGGTAATGTAATGTAATGTAATGTAATGTAAGTATGTATGGATGCATGTATGTATGTATGTATGTATGTATGAATTTCCTTTAAAATTTCGTATGGTATGGCATGGCAAGGTATGTTATGTTTTGTTTTGAATGTAATGTAATGTTATGCTACTTTGTGTTATTATATGTTTTTTTTATGTTATGATATGTATGTCATGTATGTTTTCGAACGTAACGTAACGTAATGTAATGTAACGTAATGTAACGTAATGTAATGTAACGTAATGTAATGTAACGTAATGTAATGTAACGTAATGTAGTGTAACGTAGTGTAACGTATGCATGCATGGAAACAGGTTTGTATTTCAAACATGTAAAGTATATAAAATATGTAAAGTATGTAACGTAATGTATGTAAAGTATGTAAAATATTGTAAAGTATGTACAGTACTGTCGTGTCGTGTCGGGTCGGGTCGTGTCAAGTCATGTCATGTCATGTATGTATAAATCATACAATTGTATACATATTTACTGTAGATTGTTTGATCGTCAGAGGTCCCGCACTGTTTGCATTTACAAGCCTGACTGTTGCCTGGGACTCGGATTTTTTTTACACGCGTTGCACTGCGGGTCAGTGGTGCCTGGTAATCCTGCAGCATTTTCTTCTCATACACTTGACAAACTGGACAACTAACTTGTGGGTTTTTGTTTGACTTTGAGGGATGTTTTAAGTATTTTGGATGAGTTTTCAAGTGGTTTCAATTTTGTGTATTCATCTAGAAATCAAGTGGGCAGCGGTATGGCCAAGGCTGCGGCAGCGCAAAGGAGGCCTTTCGGTGGAAGGAGGCCATCAGTCCTTGAGATTCATCACTGCGCCATGTTTCGCACGGTGAAATTCCGATCTATGCCGCGTCTATGCTTGATTTTTTGCACTGAGTCCATTCCGATCATTCTATTCTGGCCTTCAGGATGCTGTTCTCAATGTTTTCAAATCAAAACAGTCAATGCACAAGTTCCAGGCACACCTGGACAGAAGTCGATCGCACGCAGGTTTAAGCAATTTGAAGCGGATGTTCCTGAAAAAACCGAAGAATTTTCCCTGTCTACATTTGTGTTCAATCACGGTCCTGTTCTGAGATCATCCCGCCACACATATCTTAGTATGAATCGGACATTATGTATAGAATTCTACATGTATGTACATACAACATTCTACATGTATGTACATACAACATTTATTCATTTGCAAACATAAAACCATAAGATACACCGGATATCATAAGATCACAATGTATTATCTGCAATGTATAAATCAGCCCAGACCACAACAGCAGTGAAGGCGTGGTGTGATGTACGGGAATCAGCCAAACTTGACAGCTTGGTACCTTCCCTTAGGTATCAATGTTGGCCTGGGGTTGCCCAATTTTCAAAGGGCAGGACTCAGTCCTTCGCTGGGTTTATCTGTTTTCTTTTTTTTCTTGCACATGTTCCAGATGGAGAGAAAGTTAGAGCCAGCACATGGTCATATAAGTTTTATAGATGGCCCACTGTTTTGCCGTTTTTCTTTTTCCATAAACAAAAAGCACTCTGTATTTTGTGCTTTTGCACTTAGACACAGTTGGTTGTTTGAGTTGAGAAAGGCGCCAAAACCCTGCAAGCAAGGGTTATATCGACATGGCAAAAAAAAAGTGTATTCTTAAGCAGCTATCAAAAACATTGTAAGTTATAATAGTTTTTTGCCTTCAAAAGACTGTTTTAGAGCTATTTGCTCCTTCTCTAAGCAGTTTCTGAAACGAAAGCGCAAAACAGGCTCTAAATTGCAGCATATTGCGCTCTTCCAAGTGCAACAGTTGTAGTATTGAGTATTTGGAGTGTTTTATGGCTTTGACTGTTGTCAATAGCAGTGTTTCTTTATCGAGCATTATTGATGTTTTTTTTGAACCTTCCGGGTAAAACTGCTTTTGACTCTTCATCCCGAGGACCTGTTTGAGCGGCACCTTCACACACGATTATGATACTTATGGTCTCTACGACTACATCTATCTTTCTACCTATGGATCCATCCATCCATACATGCACCCATCCATCCATCCATCCATTCGCCCATTCATCCATCTATCCATCTATCCATTGATCTGTCCATTGATCCATCTATCGAATCTAATCCAATGCAATCCAATCCAATCTGATCCAACCCAACCGAATTTATTCCAATCTAATCCTACCCAATCCTATCTATTCATCTATCTAGATGCATCGTATTTGGCACGTTTGGCGCTCGAGTCAACTCAACATCGGAGGCTTCGGGGGCGACGAAGAGCGCCATTCTGTCGTGCATCAAGCAGTGAGGACAGACGAAACCGAGCTGTTTGACGAAACAATGGAAACTACCAGAAACATTTCGGAAATGACAGCAAGATAGCGTAACATGCACGGTATGAAGACTTTTCTTTGACCTTTGAAGGTTTTACCTTGCCACAAGACATAAGATATTTTGTCCGTTTCGCAAGCGCAGGAGCAACTTGATTTTGGCCTTCAGTCCGAGCTGATTGTGAAGGTGGCTTGTGTGTTCACACAAGGAACGACAAGAAACAACTTGTTCTGCAAACGCGTACAACTGAACAGAAAAAGTGGTTTACCGTGGATTGGGTCGCGCTGTCCGCATTCAGCAACAGGCCTCAACTAGGTGAATGCAAGGGAAACAAGTTTTGACAGACTTCCATGCTTTCCAAGCCTCCTGAGTGTGTAGGATGGAGGAGACAAACGACACAAGATGACCCAAACACAAATCGTGCAGTGCATCGTTCCGTCAACACTTGCTGGGTAGGTTCCTCCGTACGACAGGCGGAAGATTGGAGCAAGCACCTCAATAATCACTCGGGACACTGACAAAATGACAGCTGCAGCTGTCAGGCTTTGCTGATTTTGCTGTCGGGATGCTCCCATTCCACACTGCACAGGTGTTTTTTCTTTGCAGTTCTTTGTGCTTGCTATGGGCTGCTCATCTTGCCTGCAGGAAACTAGGCCCCCTGACTCCATCACAGGTGTTATAGCCTGAAAGACTTGTGGCTCCGTCGGTAAGAACAACGGCCCACATCAACAGCATCACAAATTGCCTGACAGCGGAACAAAAAGGAGAAACTGTACACATGTAGCCCTCAGTTCACAGACTGGATCGTAAAGACATTTGAAATAGTAATCCAATCCATCCACGACAGACATGCAGAATGAGTGCAGATGAGCGCAGAGAAATCATAGCCAGTGCAATGCTTCCGCCAGAGCCTCAAAGGAGCCGTGCATCGGAGCTGAAGGCGGAGCTCCGAATTCCAAAAGCCAAGGATCAACGAACAGATCAAACCGAATCGAAAGATGCGCAGCTGGCACTGGAAGCGCTTTTGAGCGCTCGAAAGCTGAGAAAGCAAAGTGAAGCAGATCGACAACGGCTTCTCCGCCAACGTCAAAGATGGGATAAAGTCTGTGAAAATGCTTTGAACGGCGTGAACGGCGCGAAGTCAACTGACCAAACCGAAAGCGAGCCCCGAGCCGAAATTCCTCTTGGAGTGACCGGAGCCACAACGTTTTGGCAGCGCCATGCTTTCGGGCGGCTGTCTCGAAGGACCACGCCTTGCACTGTCAACATCAACACTGTCAGTGCCATGCTTTCCTATCCAGAGCATCCAGCTGCTCAGGGAACTCAGAGAACGCAGGGAACTCGACCTGGAGAGAAATCTTGCAGAGAGATGTTTCGAAGGGCGCCTGCCCATACGACTGATGCGGTGAAAGCTGTACTGGCTGAGAAGACACCGAAGGCAGCACAGTTGCTGAATGAACAAGCAGAGATGCTGCAGGACTTTGTCGAGATGGAGGGTTCTTTTGATTGGTCTAGTCCATATGCGTTGGCATACAACAGTGCCTCTGCAGAAGTTTCACGGCAAGAAAAATGGGAGCAGCAAAGACGTCTACCCCAACGACTGGCACGGGAGAGGACCGAGAGGACTGAAATCACTTATGGCTATGACGAAGAAGATGTGAAGTTAATGAAAGCATCACAACGACTCAATCATGAAGCTGGAGGAGGGTTTGTCATTGCACGGCGCATCCTTGCTTTGAAGGAGCAAGGTGCGACTTGGCAGGAGTTTCTTCTATTAGCTCCCAGAGCACAAACAACTTCCTTTGAGATTCCTAAGGAATTGGCTTTGCAGCTGGCGGTAGCATTTGCAGAAATCTCTCAAGTTGCATCCTCCGATAGCTCAGCTGAGAAAGACAGATCTGAAGGATCTGAAAGCTCAAGAGCTACGAGGGACACTGAACTTTTACGGATTACGGCGATGTCAATGATGTCATCTGCAGCTGCAAGAGCTCGAGATGCCGACAGCTGTGAATTTCCTTTGGAAGGTCTGGAGGCGATTGCGCGGAGCGGCTTCGGATGGAGAGCTTTCTCCAATATGTTTTTGGCAGCGCTGCATGCACAGCTTCAGCGCGAAGCTTCAGATCAGGGCTCTCGCATTGCATTGGCAAAGGACTTGGCTCTCCGAGTTGCTGCTGTGTTCACTTGGGCATCTAACACATCTACATCTAATACATCTAATACATCTAACACAGATGGAGCCGATCTTCATGCTCATTTGTCTCCCGCTGGCAGAAGGGTAGTGCAAGCTGCGCATGATGCACTGCTTGACCAGGAGCTGTGTCCCATTGCAGTTCTTGAATTGCTCGAAATGCTTGCAGTCCGAGACACTGCCAAGATAGCCAGATGAAACCTGCAGGTGACATGCACTTGCCTCATCTCTTGCCTAAGGCAAGATAAGCGCTTTGAAGAAAAGGCGTTCACCTGGGCTCAAAGCGAACAGTGACAACATGTGACAGCTATAGACTATAGACATATTCTATCTCCAGGGGAAAACAAGACTTGGGGAGACTTCAGGACCCTGGCAAGAAATTCTTGCACCCGAAGCGTTATTATACCAGTAGTACCGCACAAGGCGGTGGCGGAAGTTTCAGAATAGGAAACCTATAGGAGACGTTGGTTGATGTGAATCACGGATGGCAGAGCGAATCCACTGATTGACCGAAAGGTGGTTGGAGTTGTGTTTGCTGGAATGGTTGCGATGGTTGCAGTGGCCACCTCACCCACAACTGCTGGATGTAGTGTGATGTACTGCAACTGTAGTTGTAGCTGTAGCGTAGTGGAGTTGTAGTTGTGGTGTAATGTAATTAGTGTAGTGTAGTTGCAGTCATATAGTTGTAGCTGTAGTTGTTTTGCAGTTGTAGTTGTAGTTGTAGTTGTTGTAGTTGTAATT
>CAMXCT020001586.1:9542-103012 GCA_947184155.2 Cladocopium goreaui | reverse complement strand
TTGCACTTTGTTGCACTTTGAGGTCTTGCTCCTGAACATTGGCACACCAGCCTCCACCGAGGCAAGGCCACGGTTTTGAATCGACAAAAATGCGTCCGTTTAGAACCACCAAAGAACCACCAAACCCTCCAGGCACACATTTTAAAGATGTTTAAAGCTTCAAATGGGGCAATGTTGACCCAGTTGAGCCGTTGGACCCAGGGAGGGTCACGCAATTCATCAGGTTTTTGTTGTTCTATTCATTTGCGCTCAAAGACTGTACCCCATTGTACCCCCCAACAGATATAATCGTTATTTTTTCTTGGGAGCCAAACAAAACCCGAACAAGCAAGTTTGTCTCGCAAAAGTTATTTACAGTTGTATACATTCAACATCTCCGCCCTGCAGTTGGTACGCAATCCATGCTATCGAGCGTAGAATTTTCATGCAGTCTCTGCCATTGGATTCTCAGGGCTTTCAAGGTTCTGGACAGCACGACGGGATGAATGTAACCAGTACCATCTCCAAAGGTTTTTCACAAAATTTAAAATGCGTAAAGCATCATAAAGCCAAAAAAACTCACAGGAACAAGACATACATTGGCCATGTTGGTGGTAGGTCGGTGATGCGCGCGACTATCTTGAAAAGTTCCTTGCAGATGACCGTGTGATTGAAATCAAGCCTGATGCCCAGAGGCATGAAAACGTCAAACGAGCAGCTCTGACCAATGTAACACTGTGACTCTCTCCCTCTCTCTCTCTCTCCCTCTATTATATTTATATTTACATATATTGAAAGCGCGTATATATATATATATTCACATGTAATGCATGTACGTATGTATGTATGCATGCATGCATGTATGTATGTACGTATGTGTGTGTGTGTCTGTATGTATGTATGTATGTAGGTAGGTAGGTAGGTAGGTAGGTATGTAGGTATGTATGTATGTATGAATGTATGTATGTATGCATGCATGCATGCATGTATGTGTGTGTGTGTCTGTTATGTTATGTTATGTAATGTATTGTATTGTATTGTATTGTAATGTATGTATGTATGTATGTATGTATGTATGTATGTATGTATGTATGTATGTATGTATGTATGTATGTGGTGTTCTGTTCTGTTCTGGTCTGTTCTGTTCTGGTATGTTGTTTTTTAATGTTATGTAATGTTGTTTTTTGTTTTCTTATGTTATGTTGTGTTATGGTTTGTTATGGTGTGTAATGTACTGTAATGTAATGCAGTGCAACGCAATGCAATGTAATGTAATGCTATGTTAAGTTATGTTATATTATGTTACGTTCATGTAATGGAATGGAATGGTATGGTATGGTATGCACGGTATGATATGGTAAGGTATGGTAATGTATTGTAACCCATTGAAGTTGAATGTAATGTAATTAAATGTATTTATGTAATTATGTAATGATGTAATTTTTTTGTTTGTTTGCATGTATGTATGTATGTATGTACGTACGTACGCACGTATGTATGTATGTATGTATGTATGTATGTATGTATGTATGTATGTATGTATGTATGTATGTATGTATGTATGTATGTATGCGTGTATGTGTGTATGTATGTATGAATGTATGTATGAATGTAATGTAATGTAATGTAAGTTAAGTATGTAATGTAATGTAATGTAATGTAAGTTAAGTATGTAAATATGTATGTGTGAAGTATGTGTGTATGTTTGTAGGTAGGTAGGTATGTATGTATGTATGTATGTAGGTATGTAGGTATGTATGTATGTATGTATGTATGTATGTATGTATGTATGTATGTATGTATGTATTGAAAAAATCAAGGCAGCTGTTGATGCCTTTTGTTGCACACGCTGTGTTGTTGTCCTGCCACACTGTTGTATTCACAGTTGGCTACCGGGCTGACTCAAGGCCTTATGTTGGGCCGAGATTTTGTACCAATACCAAGGCATGTTGGAGAACTATGTTGGTCAAGGGAGTGCAAAGTTGTTGTTTTTTAACACACCCTCTTGGATTGGTGTTGCACACTGATGCACACCATTTCATCACTATTTACATGTTGAACCGTAACTATATATGAAATTGTTGTATAGTTGGTCATTCCAACCTGTGCACTTTACATACTGTTGAACGGACTAAATCTGTTGTCTGGCTAGGATGTTGAGAGCCAGTATGCAAATGTTGGTCTAGTCACTCAGTTGTTAGCCATCTCCTCAGGCTCTGCTGATGTTTAGTGCCTGTTGGCACTTTCAAGGAGGTCAGCTTCCTCCATGCTGGCTGTTCTCAGCTGCTGTCTCACTCTGCCATCTTTATTGATTGTTAGAGTTGAGACTCCTCGACCTGTTGCTCTTCGATGTCGTTCTCTTCCATGTTCGACATGCTGATGGTAGTTGTTGAAGGCCTCCATGTAACTTTCCCAGTTGAACGTGTTGTACAACCAGTTGCAAATCTCTCGTCGTTGCCCCGAAGACGTTCTGTTGTCTTTGCTCCTGCTAGACTGAGTTGTTTCGAGGCATGGTGGTGCATGTTGTCAGTGATCAGATTCCATAGACATTGTCCTTCTTGTTGGGGGAGTCTGTTTAGACGTGTAGCTCCACCATACTCAACTGCGTGTAGTAGAGCTTGCCAATGGTCACTGTCACTGTTGGTGACCACAGCTGTTGGGAACACGTAGTTGTAGGTCCAAAGGAAGCTGTTAAACGATGACAGAGTTGCACCAATCTTTGCCATAACTGCCTGGTCATTGCTGGACATCAGTGTCCAATGTTGCGTCGAGGAAATCTCATCTGTTTTGAATCTCCACGTTGATCCACATTCCGCACTTGGAGTTGGGGTATGATGTATGCCCTGTTGAACAGGTTCACGGTCTTGTTGCCAAGTCGAACCAATTGTTGGTCTTTGTTGACCGTGATTGAGGTCAAAACGTCCTGCTCCTTGTTGTCAGTCACAACGTGTCCTGCTGTTGCGTGATAGAAGGCTGTTGTGACAGCTCCTGTTTGGATCTTTGACAAAATCATCTTGTGGAAGTTGGGCAATGTTGAACCCATGATGCCACGCAGTTGGCAAGTCTGTTGATCAACCATGGCTTGATGAAGCTCTGTTGGCACCTCCATGTCATGTTGGTGAGTCTCTTCGTGGAACTGTTGTGGATCCAAATTGGTCATGCGGACAGCAGGTGAGAGCTTGATGGCTCTTGTTATCAGACCAATTCTTGCCAGGGAAATCTTGGCTGGGATCCTGACTGCTAGACCCTGGTTCACGGCGATGTTGGTCAGCGACATCGTGTTGGACCCAAAGTTGTTCTTCTCGGTCACGTTGATCGCAGCTGTTGAGAAAACGTCACGGCTGCGGTAAACAAGAAAAGTTGAGTCTCACTGTTGTCAACAAAATGTTGACTCTCAAAGTTTGCACAAATCAAACTGTTGAATTCTTCAAACTGTTGAATTCCGAGCTCAGCAAAAAGAACATGTTGTGTATCACAGACATGTTGTGTGGGACGTGTACATATACTTCACCATGTAGTCGACATTCATGTTGAGATAGTACATATCGAGAATCGTGTTGAAATACGTGATGGGATATCATGTTGATATACTCCAGGATGTTACAGCAAAAGGTTGATCAACTGTTGTTGATCCCATGGCTAAGGACTGTGAAACTTGTATGTTTTGGTGCACGCACGCTGCAGTAAGTGCTGGTGTTGCTGCTCGCTTGCTGCAAGCTGCTGGTGAAACTGTTTTCTTGTGGCTTCAGTGAAGGTTGAGATGCTGGATGCCAAGTCCAGCTTGTTGAAGGTGTCGTTGCAGAGTCTCTGTTGAGACATACTTGGTCAATATGCTGGGTTGTCGTTTGTGTGAATTTTGATCAGTCTCACTTAGTCGTGTGAGATCAATTGTTGAATGAAAAGATGTTTGGGTTCAATGCGTTTTGCTTTTCTTGAGGTTCCAATTCTTGTGTCCATGCTCTTGCCACTTGATGAGCCTGTGTGGATCTTGATGTTGACCTTGTGGATGTTCATTGAGAAGCTCCATCAAGAGGCTTCTGATGTGAAGTGCTTCTGTTGCGCCTGTGTTGATGGCATATAGCTCGGCCTCTGCACTTGAGAGGGCAATTGTTGCCTGCGTTGCTTCCATAGTTGATTGGTGTTCCAAGAAGCGCAATGACAAATCCTGTTGTGGATCTCCTTGTTGCTGGGCATCCTGCTCAATCGCTGTCCACAAAAATGTTGAGATCAGGGATTGCTTTTGCTGGAAGCTTCACTGTTGGTCGGATGATCTGCTTGTAGTGCTTTGTTCCTTTGATGTATCTGAGAAGGCGCCTCAGCTTTTATTGATCGGCTGTTGTTGGCTGCTGCAGTGCTCTTGCTAGTTCTTTTGCTGCGTTGCTGATGTCGGGTCGTGCGTATGTCATCCATTGAAGTTTCCCGACTGCTCGTCTATATTGAGGGTGCTTTTCTGCTGAGAGTGTTTATTCGTGGTCTGCTGTTGCTGTCTTCGGTGCTGATGTTCCTGGTGCTGTTGCTAGCTTGCTGTCCTGCAGATTTGTCTCTGTCAGGAGTGTTGTGGTGTAGTCATCTCCTCTGTTGGTGATTTTCCTGCCAAGGAATGCTACTTGCTTCCTGGAGACAGGGCGCCTGTTGTTCGAAGTAGCAAATGCTGTTGAATCTCCTTGAAGAGCTTGTTGACAATCTGTTCCTCGCCTAGGAAGAGAAGGTCGTCGACGTAGGCCAAAACAAAGCAGTTGCGTGCTTCTGTCATGTAGATGTCGGGTTCGGCTGTGCTGTGGTGAAGTCCGATTTGTTGAAGGACTTCCGCAAGGTGTTTCTGCAATGCTTTTGAACTGCTGCGTAGATGATAGATTGCTGTCAGCAGTTTCCATGCGATGTTGTCCTCCGGGTTGTAGAACTCCTTTGGCGGGTACATGTAGAGGTCCGCCGTTGCTGCTGCCGCATGTAGAAATGCTGTTGAAATGTCTCCTGTTAGGCCAATCCATCCGTTGTTGCATGCTAGTGTGAGGGGCGTTCTCAGCACACAGAAAATGGGTGTTGACGCATAGATGTAATCCAAGTCAGTCACTGTTTCAGTAAATCCTTTTGCGACAATTCTTGGTCGGACCTTGTTGCCCTTGTCGCGTAGGACCCAGCGTGACTGGATGATGTTCTTGCGTTGTTCTGGTGTCAGAGTGTTGATGTCAACCTCCATGTAGACCTGTTGTTGCTTCATTGAAAGAATCTCCTGTTTCACCCCTTCAATTGTCTTCTGTTTGTCAAGTCCATCTGAGCTGTTCACGATGGGTTCAAGGGGAATCCTTTCGGTCTGTTGCTCTGTTGCATCTTCACAGGAGTAAGCTGTAATCTCCTCTCCTTGTTTTGTCTTGATTGTGACTTTTGTAATTCTGAGTCTGCTCTTTGGCTGTTCCGATGTTGACTCTGGGCGTGCCGGTGCTTCTGGTTGTGCTGGAGTTCGCTGTTGCTTTGATGAGCTTCCTTCTACTATGTCATCTGCCAGGTGTCGCTTTGGTGGTGATGGCATTGCTGGTGTGCTGTGACAACTTTTTGGTGCTGTGGCCATTGGTGAACTGGCCAATGCTGGTGCTGCTGATGCCATTGGTGTGTCTGCTACTGCTTTTGGTGGAAGTTGTGGTCCACCTGTTGGTGCTGGGGTGACTGTCACTTGTTCCTTGGATGTCTGTGTCTCTGTCGTTGTGGTTGGTCTTCTGGGCCGACGGAAGACCATTGGTGGCTGTAGTTGTGCTTGTGATGTTGATGGCGGTGTCATGGTGTGTCCTGTCCTGCTGATTACGTCAAACATTTGTTTGTCATACTTGTCTGCTTGGGCATCCGAAGAAACGTTGTTCCGTCTTTGGTAGTTGCTTCATTGTTGGCAGTAGATACTGCGCCGTTTCTCGAAACTCGCAGAGTGGTGTTCTGTGGTCTTTGTTCCATCTGCGAAAGAAGCTGGCATTGCCATCCGCATGTGTTGCATATCTGTTGAGTAGATACGCTGTGTATCGTACCAGCCATGGTACGATTGGATGCTTGCTGGTGCTTGTTCTGTCGTAGTTTTGTTGTAATTGGCTCTCAGTGTTCTGATTTGTCCCATCCCTGTTCGATGGAACCGTTCGATCCTGCCTTGTGCTTGTGAGCTGTATGCTGGTGACTGCCGGATGGTGATGTTGCCGCCCATCTTGCTTGCTGCTGTGTGTAGGAGTGCTATCAGGTGATCCTCTTGATCTGATTGTAAGATGGTGCTGTTGAGTACTGCTTGTACTCTGCCGCATTCCATGAGGAATGATTGGATGCAGTTGACATGGTATTAATTGGAAGTCTTGCTGTTTGTCTACCATCGTTGCCATAACCATGCCTGTTTCCACATCACTCCCAGTGAGGTTTGCGGTCGTTGTTGGTTCTCCTGCTGTCTTGAAGTGGCAGAAGTCAAATTGCACTACTGGCATTTTGCTCGTTTGTTTTGGATGGTTGCCTGCTCTACCCTTGTTGGCTACGCATGTTGGAGACTCACCAACTTCTGAAAGGTAGATGTGTGAGTTCATGCTCTGCTCTTTCCTGTCGTGTTGGCCGTGCTGGTGCTGTGATCCTCTTGCTGGCTTTGCTTGTTGTGGATCTTCTTCATCTACGTCATGTACCTCATCTTTGTATGAGGTGCTCTCCTCAAAGTTTGTTGAGCCAGTTGAAAGTTGGCACGCATCAGGCAGAGACTCGCAATGAGAGACCGAAGGCTGACCGGAGGGAGATAGTCACCTGCCCGGTTGAGAGTTCGTTGCTTGTCGCTTTGTTTCCAATCGTCATCAACCCTGTACCATTTTGCTCCGGATGTTGGTTTGACGATTGTTGTCCTTTGGGATCAGCTTGTGACATCTGGCCCATCTTGTGCCTGTTGTGGTATGTCAAGTTCTGTTCTGGGCTTTATGTGGGCTCTTTTCCACAGATGTCCTTCTCGGATCCAATAGTCTTCCGTTGTTGGAAGCTCCTTTGGCCGTGGAATGCTTGTTGTTGGGTGTGGTTGCTGTTCACTGCTTGGCTGTTGCTCATTGCTTGTTGCCATCTCCTCTGACCTCTCTGGCTTCTTTTGTGTGTATCTCCTCTTCTGTTGCGCTTGTTCCTGCTGTTGCTGATTGGGTGCTGGTAATGCCTTGTTTGGTGTTGTCGGTGTTGCAATCGGTGGCTTTGGTGCTCTCGCATTCTTCTTAACTTTGAACCATGTTTCACCTTTTCATTCTGTGTTCAGCATCCTCTTCTGTTGGCTGTGCTGCAGGGCTGTGAAGTTTCTCCTCGAAGTCTTCTGTTGTGCCGTTGTGTTTGTGGTCTATTGTTCTTCTGCAATCCTCAAGCTTGTCCATCGGAACTGGACAGTGTTGGTCTGTCACGTACGTTGCTCTGCGCTTGGCTTTGTGGAGTCTCACCAGGTATGCTTGACGGTTGTATGTGCAAATGTCGTGCTGGTGTTGGTGTGTCTCTCATTGTGCTCCTTCTCGTGTCAATGTGATGGGTGATATTGTTGCTTTGATGCCTTGTTGTGCGTCGTGTACGTCAAGCTTGTAGTTGGATTGTGTTCCTGTGTTGCTCACAGGTAGGAAGTATGTTCCTCCCTTTGCTCGTAGCCTTGCTTCAAACCCGTTTGGGTGTGTGATTGTTGGTTGCTCACTGAGGTGGATTGTGAAGCCTTGTTCTGTCAGCCTTGTTACCGACAGTATTGGTTGTGAAACCGAGCACACGCAGAACGGAATCACGATCTGTTGGTTGCTCTCCTTGGTCATGTAGGCCCACTTGCACCCGTAGATTTCAATGGGATCTTCTGTTGCTGTTCTGAGGTTTGGCCTTTCGTGTTCGGGTATGTCATAGGTCTGAGTTGTTGAGGCAAACCAAATTGGGCAAAGGTGTGTTGCCGTTCCACTGTCGATCATCAGTTCATCCTTTTTGAGGTTTGTGAACATGCTCATGTCTGGTGCTCTTATTTTGTTGCGGTGCTTTGACCGCTGCAATCTGCAATGCTGGTGCTGCATCTAATTGTGAAGGTGCTGGCAGTGTGCAAGTTGCTGTGGTTGATGCGCTGCGTTGACTTGTGGTTGGCCGTTTGTCCACCAATGGTTGTAATATATGGCTTGTGGTCCATACCACTGCTCAGTTGCATCGTTGTATCCTTCCTGGACGTCCTCCTGAATGTTGTAGACTGCAACTCTACAGTCTTTTGCGATGTGGCCTGGTTAACCACATCTGTAGCAGCCTGTTGTGTATCCTTTTCCTTGGCCGGTTGCCTTTCCTGGTGCTTTTCCTTCACCTGGTGCATAGTTGTTGCATCCTTTGTATTGAACTGTTTGTCCAACGGGCCCTTTTCCTTTGCCTTGTCCTGAGTAGCCGTGGCCTTGTTGTCCGTAGCCTTTTCCTTTGTTGTTTTTCTTTCCTTTACCTTTTCCTGTCTTTCCTTTGCCTTTGTGCTTGCTCTTTCCTTTTCGTTTGTTGGTGGCTCCTATGTCCCTCGGCGCAGCTCCTCCATTGTAGTTTATTGCAACACTGGATGACGCGCTCTGCTGGAGCCTGCTGAACGCCGCAGTCGTCCCGCAGTACCCCATGATAGCCGCCCTGATGTCAATGTAGGTTGGCGTCGCTCCAGCCATAAAGTGAAGGTGAAGGTGTTTCATTCATGAAGACTGCAATCTTGACTTGGTCTGGTAGTTGGGTGTTGTTGTCTCTTTCATGCCTGTTGAGTTCAAACTCCCACTTGGAGAATGACTCCTCAAAGTTGTTGTTGTCAAATGCTGGCTTCAAGAGCTTTGTGAGGTATCCTATGCTTCTTGTTCCTACCGGCAGTGCAAACCTCATGTTGAGTTGTCGGAGTACCTCGAGTCCAATCTCATGTTGATGTTGCCTGCAAAGGGTGGCTGCTGCTCCTGTTGTCACGTTGATCAACGCATACTTGAAGCTTTGATCGAGTTGGACCCATGCTTCTGCTTCCTCCAGTGTTGTAGCTGCTTGTCGTAGCTGTGCCTCTGTCACTTGTTGTGCTGCTGCTTCTGCCAGCCTAAACATCCTTGAGAAGAATGGGTCCTGTAGGCCCATGTGTGCTGTGAACTTGTCTTTCCATTCTTCATATGTGGCATAGTTGCCATCATATGTTGGGGTTTGAGTTTGAGTTTGTGTGTTGCTGCCAAGGCTGTTACTTCATCATCTGCTGACGCTGCCATTGTTGTGTGTAGGTGCTTGTTGTGTCTTGTTGAGGATCCCCCAGTGTTCTGGGATCAAGTCCTCTGCCTGTTGTTCACTGCTGTTGCTTGGAGATGCCCCTGGTTAGGCAGAGCTCCGCTACCATTAAAAATTCAAGGCAGCTGTTGATGCAGTCTGTTGTACCGCTGACGCTGTGCACTGTTGAAGTGTTCCTTTTGTTGCACACGCTGTGTTGTTGTCCTGCCACACTGTTGTATTCACAGTTGGCTACCGGGCTGACTCAAGACCTTATATTGGGCCGAGATGTTGCACCAATACCAAGGCATGTTGGAGAACTATGTTGGTCAAGGGAGTGCATAGTTGATATTTAACATGTATGTATGTATGTATGTATGTAAGAACGTACAGTAAGTAAAGTAAAGTAAAGTCAAGTTAAAAGTAAAGTAAAGTTAAGTTAAGTTAAAGTAAAGTATGTATGTATGCATGCATGCATGCATATATATATATAAATATCTATATCGGTAATATATCATTATTTGCATATATCACATATATATATATTTATGTGTGTTTATGTATGAACAATATGTTGCTCTTTGGAGTCTGCGAAAGTCTTGGAAGTCTTGGAAGGTCTTGGAAGGTCTTGGAAGGTCTTGGAAGGTCTTGGAAGGTCTTGGAAGGTCTTGGAAGGTCTTGGAAGGTCTTGGAAGGTCTTGGAAGGTCTTGGAAGGTCTTGGAAGGTCTTGGAAGGTCTTGACTTTTGAGTCTGAGGCCCCCTCTCTTGAAGTGGCTGGTGCTCCAGGTGCTGAGATTGAAACGATTCTCAGATTTTCAATGCCCACTCTCTGTTCCGTTGATGTACCGATCTAGCATGATGTAGCTGTATTTTTTCATTGGGACCTGCCAAACAATTTCTACATGACAGTGTCAGGCCTTGCTGCTGACCAGGCATGACGGACTGAATTCTTTGAACCCTGTACTGAGTCATCGAACAGAAACCATTTGCACATGAAACGAAATGTTTTGAAAACAAATTTGGATCTCTTCAGACGACAATTTGGCAAGGCCAAAGAGTTCAGCAGCAAACTACAAGAAAATCTGGGTCTGGCCCTTGTACGTGTTGTGTTTTGCCCCTATGTACTTGTGTCTCTAGCTTCCCACACGGAGCCTGTGTATAATTTATACACTAAGATGCATTCAGGTTCGATACTTGAAAGAGAGCATTTCCACCAGGTCTCATCAGTTTTTCAGTGACGGGAAGCACATGGCCACGCAATGGGTTGTCCAGCGAGGGAAAAAACAGTTTGCGTCGTGCCATGGGATTGAACCAGATTGAATCAATTGCTATTTCAGGTACCTAAAATTCAAACTACCAACATAAATAAAGCCTGTGTAAGGGCTATGTCAGGAGATATGCCCCCAAAATGAGGCAGGCTTTATATGGTACAGTACCTCTATTTTAGGGTCCTGAAATTCCCATTGAATGATTGGTTCGTGCAGCCGCTTCGATTTTTTTCTTTAGGACCCGGTTAGAGGATCGCCTCTGCTGTTCCACTCTCTGGACTTGGCTGAAGGCCTCCAAGAGGAGCATAGTGAAGTCATGTGAAGTCACGTTTCACACCATTTGCATATCATTTGCATAGCTTCAGCATAGCTTCACACCACAGCTTCAGCTTTGTCAAAATTGTCCGGTTCTTCTATGAGCTCATATCAGCTACTGCAACATCTAACGTTCACAGCTGTGGTGTACTGATGTAAATTAATGAACAAAGGATCTCAAAATAGTAGAATACAACAGTGGAACCTAGGACCTCAAATAAATGACTATATTGCAAACAGACTGCAGTTCTTCACGAGACATCTTTGCGGTTTGACAGTTGCCCGACATGCTTTCTTGGACACAGCTTTCCCCCAACTTCCTTTGTTGATTGATTCGGTCTGGTTGGCCCGGGCTTGCTCTAGTTTTATTTTTATTTTTATTGCTCGGCTAAGCGCGGCTATGCTCCAGGAGATGGGTAAACGCTTTGAGGTGCGAATTGGAATGCAGGCCTTGCACAAGCAAGAACTTTTGATCTTCCAAAATGGATCTGATTTGTGCAAAGCCTTGCTGAGTTGGAACTGGAAATTGCAGCCGCTCCGAACATCTCACTCTGTTCAGCAGAAATCCAATGTCTATCATTTTGCGCCAGTACTCAAGCCCCACAGTGGACGAGTCTTTGAAAGACTTGGCAGAGTCGGGCGTGGACAACGTAGGCGAACCTTTCGTGGAGATTGTGTGCTGAGTACGTTGCATACTTTACGGAAAGACACAGTCAACATGCAATCAAGGATGGGTTCTGAAGTCCCAATGCCACAGGGGAGAAACAAGAAAACTCTTTCATACTCTTTCATCTTGCTTAATCTTGCTTTGAAATCCCAGTGCCGGTACCTGACAGCATCTCCTCAACTGATTGCCTATGTGCACTTTGAGTGGCTGCAGCTTTTTAGTAGCAATAGGTTTGTTGTCAAGAGGAACACAGATACAGAGTCTTCTTGTGAACAAAGCATGCCAAGAAGTGCATACAGATTTACAAACTGTGACTTTGACTTGAGTCTTCAATGTTGTCAAGCGTGTTGAGCATGTTTGCAATACGGACCAAATTTGTGGGTTTGATTTGGGAAAAATAAGGTAGTGTCCACTCGCTCGCAAGTCAGAAGGACAGCGCAGGCATCAAAGAAGGCAGACTGATCTCTTGAGACACCACTCGTAGAGCACCAGTCAGACATGTCCGACATGGCTGGACGGCGCATTGTTCAGCTTGAGGAAGCGGTGATCAATCGGATTGCTGCAGGTGAAGTTGTGGTGAGACCTGCAAACGCTTTAAAAGAGTTAATTGAAAATTCGTTGGATGCAAAAAGCCAACGGATCAATGTAATGGTGAAGTCTGGAGGCCTGAAGATGCTGCGCATCGAAGATGATGGGCATGGGATCCGGGCAGAGGATTTGCCTATCCTTTGTGAACGTTTCACAACATCAAAACTACAAAAATATGAAGATCTCCTGAGCATCGGAACTTTTGGCTTTCGTGGTGAAGCCCTTGCATCAATCAGCCATGTAGCGCATGTCACAGTGACAACCATGACGAGCAATGACAGCTGTGCTAGCATCGCTCACTACAGTGAGGGCAAACTGCAAGGTGACGGAGTTAGACCATGTGCTGGAACTCGTGGCACAACTTTGATGGTCGAAAACATGTTTTACAACAATCCAACTCGTAGACAAGCCCTGGGCAAAGAAAGCATTGAACACTCCAAGGTGCTTGAAGTTGTACAGCGCTATGCGATTCACTATCCGCATGTTGCTTTTGCTTGTAGAAAGTTTAGTGGTTCCAACAGCTCTGCATTTGAACTCTCCACAACTGGAGGTCAGCTAAATTCTCGAGATGTCATTGGAACCATTTGGGGCCAAAATCTTGCGAATGAACTCTTTCCTTTCGAGGTCAAATCAGAGGAGCCACCTTTTTCTTGCAGAGGCTTTGCCTCAAATCCGAACCATTCAGCTCGTTCATCTACACTCATCTTGTTCATTAACAATCGGCTGGTGGACTGTGCACCTTTGAAGCGAGCTGTAGAAGCTGTTTATCAACCGGTCCTTCCGCGCCATCAGCACCCCTGGGTCTATTTGGCATTGGATGTGGACCCAGCAACCATTGATGTGAATGTTCATCCGACCAAGATGGAGGTGCAGTTTTTGCATGAAGAGATAATCTCTCAAAGAATCCAAGAGACTCTGTCATCGCAACTGCGCACCATGGGTGGTTCGAGAAGCTTCTCCTGCATTTTGCCGTCTTTGCCATCTTTGCCTTCGACAGGCAAAGCTTCTGCCTTCATTGACACATCGCAAGATGCTGGGCCTCCGGGGCTGCCAGGGCCGACATCACAAGCAACACCGCAGAGAGCTGAGAGAGCGGAGAGAGCGGAGAGAGCTGAGAGAGCTGAGAGAGAGGACAAGTCGGCGCCCGAAGACAAGGCAACTACTAAGGCTGCCAAGGCAGCCGCCAAACCCACTCAGATCCGCACAGATCACACACAGATGTCCCTCGAGTCCATCTTCCGAGAGTCACAGGTCCAAGCCTCCCAAGGCTCCCAAGCTTTCCAAGACATGGAGCCAGCGCCCATCCAGGACGCACCACTTGGGGCAGCTTCGAAGCAAAGCAACGGACACATTGATCTGGATGGCGACGAGGCAGATGGAAATGCTACGAAAGCGATGAACGCAGAACGATCTGAACCCTCTGCTGAACGCTTGGCCGTTTTCGAAGAAGCCCAGCAGCTGACCTCCATCGAAGAGCTTCGGAGTGCTGTGAACCTGGCTTCCGATGAGAACTTGTCGAAGCTCCTGAACCAGTCAGTTTATGTTGGGCCTGTGAACCGCGAGCTGATCCTTTTGCAATGTGGAGCATCTCTGTGCCTTGCAAATCTGGCAATTATGGCTCGAGAATGCGCTTACCAAAGACTCTTGAGGCCACTTTGCCAAGACTGAATTACTTGTTGCACTTGCTTGCTAGCCAGGATGCTGGACTCAGTCTTTCCTTTGTGTAATGGTTAGTATAATCATATTTATAATTTGTATATGGGAGCCGTCCGTAAAAGCAGATAACAAATTTATGAATTGATGCGTTTACTCTGCTTTGCGCGATTGCCAAAACCTGCATCGTGATAGGCTGAGCGATTGGTTGGCGATTGGTTATACGGCTACGACTACGACTACGACTACGACTACTACTACTACTACTACTACTACTACTAATGGAGATATCGATTCTCTGTAAATATATATATAACATAATCGAAGGAAGTTTAGAAGTCAAACTTCCGACAATATGGATAGATGAAAAAGCAGAGGTGCGAAGAGTCAGAGAAGGTCAGAGAAGGTCAGAGAAGAGAAGAGAAGAGAAGACAAGAAAGAAGATGCAGGTGCGCGAAAAGGCAGAAAAGTCACGAATCACTGTGTTTTTTCCAATGATTTGTGGCTCCGGAGGGTCGAAAAGTAGGCTCGCTATAGCGGCGAGTGCGGAGTCATCTGGCCAGATGGGAGATGAAAAGTTGCACGCCGTTGTGGCGCGAAGCGCATTTCGAAGTCAAAATGTACTAAACACCTCAGCTCCGGAGCACTTTCAGGAACTGAGATGCCGAAAAAGTGCACGCTGTTGTGGCGCGAAGCACATGTCAAAGCAAAGACGCACAAAGCACACCAATGTTGGGGCACTTAAGGAAGTTGAGCTGGCGAAAAAGTGCACGCGGTTGTGGCGCGAAGCACATTTCGAAGTCAACATGTTAAAAGCAACACATGCTCGGACCATTTTTGGACGTTCAGATGTCGTTATGCCTGGCAGGCGCAAGGGAATCTGCACCTTCCTAAAAGTGAGCAAGACGTGTGGGTTTTGTAGCTGTTTCAATGACATTGGCAGGCCTGGCACATTTGAAGAGGATCTGCAAAGATGCATTTCGCGTGGCAGGCGCAGTACAAGAGACATGTTCATCAGAGATGTTAGGAGGTCTGGGCGCTGATTTCCTGAGAGGGGTTGCATTTTGGTGCATCAGATCGTTAGGTTTGCCAAGATGTTTTTGCGTGACAGGTGCAGCACTTCGTATGACCTGGCTTCACTTTTTCGAATGGCTTCGTTTTTGACGTTGCCAACTTCGAAAATTGAGGAAGTCTGGCAGAATTGCCGCGTTTTTGATGTTGTCAAGTTCAAAAATGGAGGAAGTCTCGCAGAATAGCTTCGTTTTCAAGACAGACGGACGGACGAACAGACGGACGGACGGACAGACGGACGGAGGGAGGGAGAGAGAGAGAGAGAGAGCTCGATCGATCGATCGATCATCGATCGATCATCGATTGATCATCGATCGATAGAGCTAGATAGATCTAGAAACAACAACAACAACAACTACTACTACTACTACTACAGCTACAACTACAACTACAACTACAACTTCAACTGCGCTACATTACACTACACTACACTGATTAGACTGCACTACGCCGCACTACAACTACAGCTACAACTACAATTACACTACTTCACACTACACCACACTAGACTACAATACACTACATGACACACTAGTTACACCGAGTTACACCACACCACAACTACAACCGTAACTGCGACTACAACTCCACTACCCTAATTCCACTACACTACAACTACAACTACACTACAACTACACTACAACTACAGCTATAACTACAACTGCGCTACGCCACACTACATCCAGCAGTTGTGGGTGAGGTGACCATTGCAACCCTTGCAACCACTCCAAAAAACACAACTCCAACCACCTTTGGGTCCATCAATGGATTTGCTCTGCCATCCATGCATCACAACAACTCACCTCTCCTATAGTGTCCTATCTTTGAAACTTCCGCCACCGCCTTGCGCGGCTCTACCGGTATAATTCACACATGTAGATCCGCATATATATGTTTCTTGGTCGTGCCATGCTCAACTTTGAAGTGCTATAAGTAGGCGGTTTGCCATCTTGACTTGGACGTTTTTTTTTTCAGTGCTCACTTTGCAATGGATGAATGCGGTATAAATGATAAGCAAACAACAACCGTCAAGAGATGTCTGATATTAATCATGGTGAATCAAATTGAACCTAGAATGAAATCAAATGTTCACAATCACGAATCAGATGGAATCAGGCTGATTGGCGGTATTGGCTGTATCACATTGGTCGAGCCGCTGCCCCTCAAGGACCTGGTGCAGCTTGGTCTCAGAGATCCCGAGTCTGGCTACGACAAGCTGCCTGGCTCTGACATCAGAGCTTTGGAAGATCGCTTTGTGTCGCTGCTGCTCCAGAAAGCTGACCTATTGAAAGAATATTTCATGCTGGAGATCGAGATCAAAGAGGATCAAGAGGATCACATGGATCACAAGGATCATGGCAAGGCCCTGCAAAGCGTGCAACGCCATGGTAGGTTGAAGACAGTGCCCAATGCCCTTGGTTTGACCTCAGATGTTGGGTGTTCTTTTGACGGCCTGCCACTCTTTATGTTGCGGCTTTGCACTGAGATCAATTGGAACGATGAGAAGACTTGCTTGGACGGTATATGCCAGCTTGCTGCAGAGTTTTGTGCTGACTTGCTATTGCCTGACGAATCCCTAAATGCGACTGATGCCGTCAATGCAGCTGTTGCAGCCGGGGAGTTCGAAGATGTTGCTACAGCTGCGGCAAAGCGACCTCGCACATCTCAGGAATTGCAGAGTCTCAGATGGTTGCATGAGGCTATACGGAAAGATGGCATGTGCAAATGGCCACGTAGTTTTGCAAAGGATGGAACTCTCTTGGATCTCGTGTCTTTGGACCAGCTTTACAAGATCTTCGAACGCTGTTAAGATACACCTCGAACTGGTGAATGAGCATGGTTTCAGCAATTATTACGTGCTTCAAGTGATTTCAATGTAATTCGAGACTCTCTCTCTCTCCTCATTCTCTCTTCGTTTGGGGTTGATAGCTTCGACAATGTCTGACATTGTTGAAAGATGTTCAAAAAGGATTGCCCTTGAGGGCGTTCCAGGACAGCGAGGGTGTAGCGGCCATAGGTCCAAAAGGTTCTCAGAATGCCCAAGTGTCCTGCCAAGCTTGCCCGAGCATTATCAATCCTGCTGTTTCGGCTTTTCACTGAATGCTTTGTTTGGTCGTCAGACTCAGATATTCACAGCTTTGAATGGCAACAGTTTTTCCTTCGTGAAGCATTTCATCTTGCCAGTCCTGGTTCCGATGTTCCCGCACTATGCATCTGGTACCACCGGCAGCTGCCTGGCCGGTGCCTACCGCACTTCTGCTGATTTGTGCGCCGTGGCATTTGACGCTTGATGCATGCTGCATGGGCATTGGTTCAACATGGTTCAACCATGTCGTGTCGCTTCATGTCGCTTCATGTCGCTTCATGTCGCTTCATGTCGCTTCATGTCGCTTCATGTCGCTTCATGTCGCTTCATCATGTCGGATCATGTGGGCATGTCACGTTGCTTCATCTTTTCCTAACTAGCACTAACTACAAGCGCTTCATGATAGAGATTGCCAGATTCGGTGGGCATTGGTGATTCGCACTAAAGGTTGTGGAAGGACCGTAAGACAGCGTTTGTATTCGTGTTCGTTCTTGTTTGCAGAAGCCTACAGAGCATGTTGCAGGTACTGCACACCATTTCTCTCAGTGCTTCCTCCATTCTATGGCCTCAAGCTGAGAAAGCCTCAACATACTCAGAGACTCTTGCAGCTCAGTGCAGCTCTTGCATTTCCATTTCTTGGTCCCCAGTCCTCAGGCAAAGTCTCGTTTTATCATGTTTTATCATCATGTTTTATCTCACTTCATCATATTGAATCATATTGTGTCTCAAAGTGCAACATGGACTGTTCTTGAGCATTCAACTGTCTACTTTTTGTCCATTCTTTGTTCGTACAGCCGTCTCTTAATCCGTGAATGCACCTGCTTCCTGCGGTCCATGAAGTCTGATAGTCCTTTGCAGTCCCAGTCCTGGCTTGCTTTGCCTTGCCCCGAATTTTGTGGTTCTGGTTGCACTTTGGGATGTTTTGAGCATGTTCCAACATGTTCCAACATGTTCCAACATGTTCCAACATGTTCCAACATGTTCCAACATGTTCCAACATGTTCCAACTGCATGAGGCCACCGGCTCTACGTGGCAGCAATGAAGAAACAGATCCTCGAGACCATTGGTGAACGAGTGACTTGGCGCTCACTTGGCATCTTTGCCCATTTTTGCCCATCCACTTCGTGATTTTGCGGGTGCCTTGCATTTCCTCTCTTTCCATATCTTTCCATTATTTTCTACATTATTTTCTATCGTTTCAATTTCTGCATCAACTTTTGCTGTCCTCGTCTCGGCGACAAGCTGCTTGGAACATGCTGTGCAGGGGAAGAACGTAGAACATACGCTCTTCAGTTTCCACGGAGTCCCAGAGGACCTGTAATGTTTTTCTTGAGGGTCAGCTGGCAGAGCAGCAAGAATCGCAGCAGGAGCAAACGTTTTGAAAGAGTCGAAGGAGGGAAATTTGAAAGTTTCATTACTTCGAAACGTACTCAAACCTGTTCAATGTTGTGACTCACGACTGGGCTCAGTCAAAACGATGATAAAGCCGTAAAGCAAGCTGGGTTTATCGATTTTGAATATCCGGTCTTGCAGGATCAATGCTCTCGGACGGACATCACTGGCAACTTCTGCAATAAGAGTGCGCCAGACAGGGCCAACGTATGCCAACGTCATTTGTCATGTACTGAAAGTGAATTGGAACACTTATGGGAACGATTGGCATTGATCGACTTTGTCATGTTTGTTTGGCTTGTGCATGCTTGTGCCAATTCGTGTCTGCAGTTTCAGCAGAGATATGTTCAATCCTTACCGATTGCCGCCGATTGCAGTTTGTTCTTTGTATCCTGAGCGTGCAGGTTCAGACTGCTGCCGCATGCTCAACACAGACAACAGGAGTGACACAGCTCTGAATCTGAGACCTTCATGACACATCATCACACATATCAAACATCCTGTCAGGAGGTTGCTTCTCTCCTCCCTTTGTCACCCTTTATGTCACTTTGTTCATATCTTTGTTCCATCTCACTCTCCCTTCTCTCATTTTCCCTGATCTTCTCTCTTGTCTGCTTGCCTTGCCTTGTCATGCCTTGTCGATAAGAACGAAGTGTGCTGCCGAGATTGCAGGGGGTGTTCTCCGTGTGCTCGTTGGTTTCTGTTTTTTTTTCCGTGTTACTCCGTGTTCAGGCTTGGAAAAAGGGATCTGAGCGCAGTTGAAGCAATGAAACTGGCGTTTTGCTGAGTTGGGGATTTGCCAACAGCAACACCCATGCCGGACACCATGTAATACTTGAAGATACTTTCACACAGCGTAATAAATCCTGAAGTTTTGCAACTCTTTACATAAAGCATTGCTTAAAGCTCTATACTTAATAAAGCAGTAGGTTGTGGTGCAGTAGCAGCTCGGTACTGCCGGGAAGAAACAGATCAGAGTTGCAGGAACTGCTACCGAGCTCAATGCTTCGAGACGGCTCGCCTGCCACTTGTCTCGCAATATTTTGCAATATTAATGCCAATACGCGTTTTTGACATCTTTTGGATCATTATGACATACTGTGAGACTCAGACGCGCACCGTACGCACCTCTGTTATTTGGGCCGCATATGACACAGACACCCGTCGGCCAACTTCAAAATATAACAGCGACATACAAAAGCCCATTTCTGCGTTAAAAAAACCTTGTCACATTGTCTCGGTCTTTTTGAATCTTGAATCTTGATTGGGTCCTTGGCATTCTTGGCATTAATGGCTACACCTGGCCTTTCTGGGGCTTGATTCACCAGGTTGGCATACGAGTTGGGTTTGGAAGAAGGCCGTTGGTTTTGAGCCCAGTTTGTGTGGAGCAGTGCTGAAAGACCTGCATATCAATCGCAGTCTCCGCGCTGCTCCCTAGGTCGATTGGTTTTCAGAGCCGTTTGACTCTCCGCGATACTATCGCGCGACTTACTCAGCTGGTTTCAGAATAATCCGGCTGTGCTCAACCGGTTCATTGTTGTAACATGTGTAGCTTTCTTCCAGGCGTTATCGTGTTGCGAAAAATGCCACTCTGTTACTAAAGGTGGATCAAGCCCTACACTGACGAGGCAGGAAGCACGGTGACAGACCCATCCTGCCCCAATTGCTTTAACCGGGCACTATCCAAATTTGTGCCAAGAGATTAGGTTCAATGCCAGCTAGAACAATTCGATCATGGGTGTTTGTATGCGAGACCCTGAAGAGCCAAACTCTTCACAAAACCTGTTGTAAGAGACTTTGCAGTTTAAACTTGTTGGATATTGTGCAACATAAGCCATGTTGTGCATGGGTTTGCAGAACAAAGATGATGTTTGGACACTTTTGTCATCTTTTGTCAGTTTTTGTTCAAAGAAGCTCTCTGATAAGGAATTGATAGGATCCAGGCAAAGAAATTCCAGTGTTCTTTTCCTTGCCAAGCCCAAAGCATGTTTTGCTTCAAAACGGGTGTTCGAATAGTTTCAAAGAATTATGCTTATACAAGAAAGCAATCAGCGGGAGTGAGAATGCAAAAAGATGGCAATCTCTCCGAAGGCATTTGTGGAGTTGGCGAAGAAGGGAGTGTCGAGGGCTCAGCAGTCAGACGATCAAGATCCAGAGTCCAGAGAGAGTTCGCAGAAAAGCCGGGAAACCAAAGAAGATGAATTGAGAATTTATATGAATTTATGATCTGTAATGATTTGTCACAGGAAGAAACTGGCAGTGGTAGCCCCATCCTTCACTGCCGACTGTGTCGAGACTCTGGAGGACAAACATGTCCTGTGAATCCTTTTGCATTTCAGGAATGAATCAGTGAACAACGCTGCAAAATGATGCACAACGATGCACAATGCTGAACACGTGTTGCTTTTTACATGGTCAGGAGCTTGGCATAACTGGCCAAGAGGAATTCCAAGAAGCTGGAGGGGAAGAACTCGCCATGAGCCACAGAACAGTAGAGACCAGACTTTCAAGACATGGATCTCCTTGGCGAATTTGGACCTTCCATTTCAGACTGAACTTCACATCACTCACATCACTGTACGTCGGTCATTTGTCGGTCATGTCAGTGCAATTGAGGAACTTTATATGTTCATCACTCATCATGTTGCACGATGTTGCACGATGTTGCACGTACTACAGCTAGGGTCGATTGCAATAGGATTGACAGATTCACTTTGGCACACTCTTCCTCCCCTTCCTTTTGCTTCTGGCAGCATTGAGGTTGTTATTCCGTGTTTGAACAGCCAAGATCATTGGGTCCGCAGACCCAAGACTGCCAGTGCCGCAATCAGCGGTGACTTGATAAGTACGTTCTAAACTTCTAAACAAGTTTTTCTATCCATGTTCTTCCTGAAGTGGTTCAGAGTCATCAAAATTTAGATAAGACACGTCATGCTTCATGAGCTATCTGCACTGCTTCTGTTCTCAACAGGAAAAAGTTGAAGAACGTGTCTCTTTCAGGTTGATTGATGCCGTTCTTTCCATGAAACTAACCAGTGCACTTATCAAGTTAAGAAGCTTTATCTCTCCTGCAGAACCAGCTTGTATGGTGTCATGGCTTCCAAAGTTCAACAGGTCAGCACGTGTCAGAGAAGCACCTGAGGTCAAGAATCTTGCGCAGATCATTCGAGAGCACATCGCAGACAATGCCAATGCCTCAAACAGTCAAACCCAACATTATTATATCCTGACGGCATCAGCGTTTATAGTGTCACAACGTCGCTGCAGAGCAGGGTACTCGTACATCCAAAATGAGAGTATAACAATATGCAATCAAGTTTATATTGTATTACACAATTATATATAAATTAATATAAATTATATTATATACATGAAACTACTCAATGCCTCGCAGGATCATGCTAAACACGTAAGAGCTTCTGCACACTGCGGTCAGTTTCTTGATTTCATGTTATTTCAATTCATTGTTACTTTTATTTACATCTTGGCATTTCTTTCCAAAATGAACATCCTCTCAAGACTCAGAAAGTACAGCTTAGAATCTAGCCGAGAGCACGGAATCTGGCGTAGCACTCACCGATTGCTCTTCTTCTTTTTCTCCTCGCGGCCGGCATCGGAACAAGTACAGTACAAGAGGAAGTTTCCCACACCTTCGCGCACACGTTTGTCTGACGAGCAGAGCAAATGTTGAAAAAGAAATGGTGGTAGCAAGCGGTAGTATTCCTTCGCTCCGCAGCGAACGCCGTCCACCATGTTGGGCCCAAGCTGGGTCCAACATGGACTTGGCACGGGGGACATGGCCGAGCACGAACCTCCTCCATGCCAGAGAACAGGAAATACCAGCAGAAACTCGCGTTTTCAGCCGGTTCCCAGGTTGGGCCCGTGTTGAACTTGGGGCTGAAGTTGCCCTCTAAACAGGGCCAACTTGAGTCCAAGTTGAAGCTAAGTGGCCCAAGTTGACCCAAGTTGACCCCAACCTAAGCCCGTCTTACGCACATGTTGGCTTGACGGCAACTTTGGCCCAACTTGGCCCAGCAGTAGGAACATTGCGAGGCCAAAATATGCAGGAAGCACTAAGAAACACGGAAAATGTGCGTTTCCGCACGAACAGGCCCAACTTAGGTCCAAGTTGGAGCACAAAAGAGAAGGACCAAGAGAGCAACGCCACAAAGCTGAGAAAGCCAGGGCTCGACTCAAAAACAGTTGCCGCACAGGGATCACAAACACCACTGCACGTGACAAGAATCACATCCCCAGAAATCTCAAAGCTCAGTCTCAAAACTTGGAAGGAACAAGGGCAACGTTCTCAAATTCTTAACGATATAAACAATCTTAAATAAACAATTCCCGGGCAATTCAACGTCAAATTACATTGAGAGAACCTACGAACACAAGAATTCAAAATCCACTAGAATCCTTCGAATTGGAATTGTATGACTTCCGCTGAGCAACACACTGTCAAGAATGATTTTCAAGGCCTTCAGGAGGGTCAATAGCATGGGATTGTCCGAAAATTGCCCGTGTTCAATGTGGTTGTACAATGACCAATCAATTCTGCATAGTTCTGCTAGTCTGAGTGGCAATTGTCTTGCTGGTAGTCTTACCCCAAGTTGCTTAAGATTTCTGAGGCCAAAAACCTTTCCGATCGAAGACCCGTTGAATTTTCCCATTTTGTGTCGTGTGTTGATTTGTCCAATTGACTTTCTTGTGAGCTTCGTTTGTAGGTTCTTGTAAGGTGTGATGCAGACTTTTGACTGCATGACTTTATGCCAACCACGGATGTCATGATCGAAGTACAGACGCCAAACAGTGTGCACCATTGAAGATGTGGCCAAAAAATAGATTCCAAACTGCAGGGTCTTGCAGCAGTCTTGTAATCTTTTGAGCAGAATCGTCTGAGGGAAGGGACTCCATAGACACCATCCAGCCTGGAGCTTATCAACTTGGTCAAGAAATCCAATGTGCCACTTCGAGATCACTTCGAGATCACTTCGAGATCACTCCGAGATCACTTCGAGATCACTTTTGCACCTTGTACACGCATCCACTGTGCAGCCCAGTACAGTGAACACACTTCCAGTTCTGCTCGGATCTGCTGAAGTAGCAGGTTGTTTTTTTTCACTCTCTAAGAGTTTCCTGTTCGCTCAGGTCTGCACGAACTGCTATTGCTGATGATCTTGAGCCGGTTCAGGACAATTTTCAGCGGGCAAATGGGGTGTCTCGCGGCTGAAAGCTTGGGACACCCCGACTGTCAGAGCCAAATGCTTTGCTTACAAAGAGAGACAGGCCAAGCTTCAACGAATCCATGGATCGTCTCGAATTTGAACCCATATGCAAGGTTCTGCATGTTCGAGAAATGCAATTCAAGTAGATATAGATCAAGTGTGCTGTGAAAATGTATTTGATTGTATGTCTATATTGCAATATCAATAGAAATATATAAATTTAAATAATATACAATATAAATGTAATATATAAGATTATATAATAATAATAGTAATAGTATGTAATAGTAACAATAACAACAAATATATAATAATAACTAGTTATTATTATTATTGTTATTACTGTATATTACTGTTATTAATTATACCGTACATTGTATATATATATATATATTTATGTAGGTAGCAGAAACTGAATATGTTTCTATACGCCACGTATGATTTCTGGCCTGGCTGAAGTGCTGATTGTTCTCCTATCCAGCTACACATCTCAGCAGCCACCCCTTTGTCAGGTGGTGCTAAGCTGCACTCGCAAGAGCCGCAAGAGCAAGGGTCAGTGCGACTTGTACAGCTGGGCATTCCCCGAATCAGGCAGTGTTGACTTGCCATTGCTTTCCCTGGATCCTTCATGTATTTTCTTCAAGATCTTTAAGCATTTGGTTTGATGCCACGTTAAATGTTCTGAGGTGCTGTTCTGTTCATATGGAATACCAGCAACGGGCTGACCAGCACTGAAGAGGCATGACCTGCCAAAACAGCAACCTCCAAGTGGAGAGGCTGCCAAACTTGCTCATGGAACAGGTTGGAACCACTTGAAAATGGTGGTTGCTCACATTCTCGACATCCTCTAGACATTTGTAAAGATATATTATACCAGGATGTGTGTTTGTGTACATATCCAGATTTACGTATTTATTCAGTTTTTATACAATATATACATTATACATGCACAGATAGTTTTTGTTTTCAAAAGGCTGGAAGAACACAGACATAGAATGACATAGACATATTGTGTGCTTTTGTGCTTCTTGAGCGCTTGAGAAGGGATTTGTTCTTTCCCAAAGCGATTTGTTCCAGTCAGCCGATGGCACTGTTTTGCCAAGCTTCGTGCCAATCTTTGGAGCTCTAGACGCAAGACCGGAAAGAACAAAACTTGGCAAAGCAGAATGGAAGAAGTGGCAGTTGTAACTTTTGTGTCTCAGTTCTTGTGGGTTCTCAGTGGGGTTCTTATGGGTCTCAGTTGGTCTCAGTCTGTCTCGTCCATTTTCCTCGTGCAAAGTGCTCTGGAACGGCAGCTCTTCACTTCTTTCCACTTCAGCTTTGAGTTTTCAGTACTTCATCGCGCTCTTATCCCATCATTGTTCCTACAGCATTTGAGTCTTCGCTTACACTGCTTTTCCCTCTCTTTTCTGTGAGGTGAGCTTGCAACTCTGTTCAGTGTTTGCATCCCTCGTCGGCTCGAGTAGACTTGAGACGCACATTTTAATTGAGCAGGAACCGACCAAGATCATAGCTGTCAAAACCTCTATTCAAGAATGATCAAGAATGAAAGACAAAGCATTCGTACAATTCTGCATATTTGTACACATGTTCCCCTCAATGCCAATATGCCAGCTCAAATGATATTTGCAGTCCTTGCACTTCGAGTGGAGAAGATGCTGACTCATTGATGCTGAATTCTGTCTTGGACAAGTTGAATTTGAAAGAATAAGAGCATTCGGCATGGCTGAGGAGGTGCGGTTGCGTTCTGTTGCCGATGTCAAAAGTTCCCATTTCAATCCGCTTTGAATCGTATCAAGTGACTTTTTGCCTCCATGCTTCACCGCTATTGTAGGACGCATGCAATGGCTCTATTCAGGACAATTACTTGATACATTTTGATATTGTGATTGGGTCCTTTCGATATCTGTAGATAGCTGTTGGCTCTTAGAAGGCCCATCTCATTTCTAAGAGATTCTAGGAGGAGGAATCCGAGAACAAACAGGGCCTTGTCAAGGGTCGAATGGGTCGAGAACTTGTTGGAGAAGAGGGGTTTATAACGGTTTATTGTTCATGTGTGCTCAAGTACATGCCGTGCATGCCTTTTCGGGCCCACGTTTCTCTGGTCGTTGCATTCTTTTGCGGCATCGGCTTCATTTGTCTTTGTGTCTCCAATGTCTCCCTGTTCTTGCCAAAGCCCTGTAGTACTTCATGTAGTGTGGCATGTGCAGCTTTCGTGGCAGCCTTTTGAAGCGATTTCTCAAACACCTCTTGAGCCTTTTCCCGTCTATGATGTTTGCAACCTTGCCTTCGTTGCAAGATGTTGCAAGTCCTTATTTTGCAGAAAGATCAATGATGGCCCTGATGGCTTTGCTTTTCTTTCGATATCTTTCGATCGCAGGGTGCATTTGTTGCCAGTTGGGTTCCCTGTAGGGACAGTGGCATGCTGTGGTGCAAGCCCGCAAACCCACACAAACATGGACGAACCCGAAAGTAGCTCTTTGCAGGGCAGTTCAGAACAGTCGTTTTCTTTCAGCATCTATTTGTGCGTTGCACTGTTTGCATTTGAGTTTCCAGACATTTCCAGACCAGAGTTCATCTTCACTTTTGAATTTGAGTCAGGCGGCAGCCTCCCTAGAGAAGCCACTTGAGGAGGCCAATCCAGAGGCATTCCGGATTATGTGATGGGTGTCGGGACGTGGCGCAGACTCCGGATGTGAAAGCAAGCAGATACAGTATATTAATAGAAGTAGAGGAAAACATAGATGAATGCTGTGACATAGATAGAACATGATAGACCATGAATCAAAACGAATGAAAATGATACAAACCTGGAAAGTCATGGGATGGCATGCTTAGCCAATGGCACGCCTTTCATTTTCCAACGAAAAATCAAACCCATAGCGCAAGGATAATGGTTTTCTACTTCTCTAGTCGAGAATGAACCCACTCGAAGGTGGAGTCAAGCTCGTAGAAAGGACATGCTAGGACGTGCTAGTTCTGTCATGTTTTATCTAGTTTTGAGCTGCAGATGTTCCCACCCAGTAGTGCCGGTACCTAAGCGTTCACCTATGCCAAATATATCAAAAAAACAAACACATCAAACACGCAAAACACGCATCTTACTCTCCACTATGTCTCCTGTCTCGATGGTTTTAATTTCTATCGTCGCAGATGTCGCAGCTTCCTTTGGCAGGAGGCGGTGGAGGCTTTGCAAGTTGCAGAGGAGGTCAGACCTGAAAAAAACATGCAAACCCAATGCAAACCCAATGCAAAGCCAATGCAAAGCCAATGCAAAGCCAATGCAAAGCCAATGCAAAGCCAATGCAAAGCCAATGCAAAGCCGCAGTGACTTCTGAACCGCAGCTTCCAGTTGTTTCCAGTTGATTCTCTCGCATCACTGCTTGTCCTTCGCTCAGGTTGTAGCAGATCCAAACAGTCAAAAGCCAGAAATCAAGGATGACAGATTAATCAAGGCAGGCAACGGCCAAAGGTGTTCCTGATGTTAGCGAATGCAGCGGCAGGAAAAAAAACGTGTCAATTCTCATCAATTCTCAATGTTCGAGGTATTCAGTGATTCACACGAGTACCCTTGCCTGAAGCTTTGCACAGCAAGCTTTATGTCAACACACATGACACATGGATGGGCAAACAATAGGATAACTTCAGCTAGTGCCAAGAAATCGTATGTGAAACCCCAAGAAACTTTTTTCATCACTCGTGACTCGTCCAAAGCTTGGAGAGTTCAATGAATGCATATAGCTGATGATCGGAGACGAATCTACCGATGCAAGGTGAAGGGTTTGGACAAGCAACAGCTGTGCATCGATTTGCTGATGGTTGGTTCTTGGTCGGCAAAAGAGCAGCCTGGTGGAAGCCTAGACAGTATCCAGGATATCTAGGGATTCTATGGGATTCTATGGGGTTCTAGGATGTGGATAGGATTGGAAGCTCACCCCGAATGACAAGAATGGGAGACGCAAATATGGGCTTGAAAAGGTGCCCTGATCTGCGGAAGCCAACTTGGCTGGAGCTGGTTCCACAAACCCTTCGAGGATGAGCAAAGATAATTAAAGATAGAAAGGAGGCCTCGTTTCATCAATCCTGCATTTCTATTAACAAGAAATGCACACTATGCATCTCTTGTATCTCTTGTGAGCCTTGAATGTACCAGCAGAAGTAGACTCAACTGTTGGCCCTACGTCCCGCAACAAATCGTATCCAAAAATTCAAACAATTTGTTTGCCCTGCTCCCTCCCAAGTCTCAACTCTGAATATCTTTGAACTATTTTGTCAAGAATTCCTACTATATTTAGGTATTTGCTTGTGCCTTGGCCCAGACTAAGTATCAGTGCCCGAAGCTCAATTTACTCCTGTATCGGTACGACCCTTACAGGGTATAAGCCGGGTATGTTCCAGTTGTAACACGTGGATACAGGAAAACTCTTTGTTTCGTTCATGCTTCCAGGTTATGGCCTATTGGGATATGTGTAGAACCATTTCGACGGAGGCAAACACATTGTAACACATATTGTCGGAAGTCTGGAAACCCACAACTTAGGAACAGTCAACTCTCTTACTCTTAATTAATTTATCCGGAGAAAAAGACCCTATCTGCTCAGCTGCTACAAAATTGCTGTCATCAAAGCCTCCAAAGAGAAAATGGAGTGGAGGACTAGAGGTGTGCCTTGTGCTGCGGTGCTTTGTGCTAGCATGATGCTTGGAGGACGGATACGGTTTGTTATTATCTTTTGTGCATACGTTTTTCCAAAATATTCAGCTTGAAAAGTACACCTGCCATGAAACCTGAAAGACCTCAGCGACTTCGTGCCAGGCATCTCAAAATATGTCAAAATGCAAAAAAAACGAAAAGTGTTGCAATCACAGCTTCTCCATGGCTCTGGTATGTTGACAAGGACTTCCCAACAAACGTTTTTCACACACAGACCGTTTCGTGACAATTCAGCATAGCCATGCGTAGCATTTTGACCTACCCAAGGCTGTGTCCAGTCCTACGTGGACTTTTTTTACATCACACATCGGAAAGCTGCTCCCAAAGAGGGCGCTCCTGCTTCAGAAGATGAGGCGGTATTTCGATTCAAAGCAGTGTATCTATTGCATTTAGTGATATTTAATGTATTTACTTGTATGGTTTTGTGATGTTTTGTGTCTTGATCTGTTTGTGAGTCTTCTTGTTTTACTCGGTTTTGTTCGTTTCAATCCTGCGAGGTGAAAGATGTTGTCATACCAGAGGAGACATTAATTTTTCTAAAGGCGCGCGTGCCGCATGTACGGACCATCACTTGTCTTTGGCTGTCCAAGGAGTTTGAAAGTATTCATAGCAGGGATGTGGAGTGAGGCATTTCGTATTGAGAGCTAGAGACCCCTTTGAGACATTAAAGGTTGCTTGGTGTAAAGCCACGTTTGTCATTGGACTCGAAGGGCCAGCACAGAGGTGGAAGTTGAAGATCTATTTTGATTTATTTTGATACAACCGCATCCACTTAACTAGATTCACAATGACTCAGAATGAGTCAAACACAATCGGCTTGAATAGCGTTCGCTGAGGAGACTCTGGAACAAGCAGAGTCTGCCCGGCGGCTTCGGAGCTACCTGCAGTGCTTCTTGACGAAATGCGGGTTTGGGTTACGAAACTCTGAACAGCTGCAGAAAGATTCTGATTGCCTACGGGTTTTGATGATATTTGCATGTGCATGCAAATGAGAGGCCAATGAGTTTCCCAACTGTCAAGGCTATGAAAGCTACAACTCTTTGGCCGAATTCTTTGAGAAGGTGCCGGACCTGAAGAGCGCCATGCAGCTCTGCAGCAATTTTGAGTCAAGTCTTCCTCAGACGCGTTTGCTCTGCGTTTGGTTGGTTGATTTCGGTCGTGCTCCGGTCGTGCTTCGGTCATGCTTCAGTCGTGCTTGGTGCCTTTGACACATTGAGAGATTTGCATACCTCACTTGCATGAAGCACTTGAAAAGCTGGTTTCTGTTTGACTTGAGGCTTGGTAGGCAGGCAGTAGCAGCTGTCAGTGGCAAGTGGTAAGTTCATTTGCGATACTATCACTCAGTAACCCTGTGAAGCCGAATCAATCCCTTGCCTACTCTAACCTAATGGACCTTGGCTGGCCAAGGTATTTCTATCAAAGATGCGCAGATGTGGCGGCAGAGGTACATCTTTTGGTCAAAGCTTAGAGCACATCATTGTATTTTCTGACAAACTGTTTCGGATGACTTTCACCATTGCTTCTGTGCTGATTCGAAAATGACATCTCTCCATGATGCCTTTACCTAGCAGCAGTCCTGGTCTTTTGTGTGAAGAAAGACTTGTATTCTACATATTATTTATCAATATTTATCATTTTTATATTCCACATACACATAGATGTTCCTGGATGGAAATAGAATAGCACGAAACTACGAGATTCAGTTGAATTCTACTATCTAGTTACTGGCATTCACAGGATGTGACAATCTTGGAAGTAGGTTTTAAAGCCGGAACACCCAGTATCATGACTCAGGAAAGAAAAAATTGACAAAATAAGCATAGAAGAAAAAGAACACTATTTCAATTTCAAGCATGTTCAACCGATAATACTGCAATGACGTTAGGCAACGACAAACATGTTCAGAACACCAAACATGTCGAGATCTGATACTCAAAAGAAACCTTCAGAAAAAAACAGCGTTAAAAACGATATGGGACATCTGAAGATTGTCAGACATCAAATGGACATGTTAAACATAATTGAGTTTGTTATGGGTTGCCAATCTTCAAACGTGTTTTCTCTTTAATGAGGATAGGGTCATCATTCAATAGGGGCAATAGCAATCATTCTCTGATGTCAGACTATCATTGAATCATTCAAAACATTCCAAAACCTTCATATCATTTCCGACTTGAGTTTGGTATGTGTTGGATTTGTTTGAATGATTTTTTCAGTTTTTCTTGGAATGAATCGTTTTTTGGAATTATTTTGGTCCTTTTGGGCTAGTGTTTGTTTGGAATTTTCTGGAATGTTATGGATTGTTTTGAATCTATTTGAAATGTTTTTTGAAGTTTTTGAATGTTTTGGAAGCTTTTTGAATGTTTCGGGGTGTGTTTTGAAGGTAACGTCATTGAATAGTGACCCTGTTGAATAGTAACCCTGTGGTTTTGAGTGATTTTCTGTGCTCTCTTGCATTTGCTTTTTAAGTTAGCATGGCAAATATGCCAACTCCAAATGTTTGAGGTGGATGCATGGGAGAGCATCGCCAAGGCCAACCTCAATCTCGGAAGCTGCGAGGACGGATACCCCATGACACCCATCCCAGAGTGCCTCGCATGCTCCAAATATCTTTTTTTCCATCAAACATCATCAAACTGTGCAATTCTTGATTCCAGCTCTGCCGAAGAGGAACAGGGAGGAAACTGGCAAAGCGCTATGCAATACCACGAGAAGGCCTTGGAGAATCTCGGAGAGCAAGGTTCTGTGTGCAATGCTTTGCGCAGCTTAGAGTTTCAGAGCATCCACGGGGCTCTGGGACCGGGATCCTTCAAACACTAACAATACTACCTGTAATGCTTTGTGATGCCATGTCATACAATGTAATGTCATGATGCTTTATGGGACAGTTGAAGTTTACAGTTTCTATTGACATTGGATGATATTGTATGACATTGTACTCATGCTGGTGCAGAATGATATGACCGCTGTCAAGCCGTGCCCACATATGTGTGTTCGCGTTCGCGTGCTCAGTGTGCTGTAGATGATTGTAGACAAATTGTAGATGTGTAGGTGTGCTAAAATAGTTCTGGTGGCTCTGGGAATGTCTCCGAGGATCGCCACCTCAGCAGACTCTTTGCCTTTACAGATCAAAGCAGCCAGTCGCCTCACGACAGTCTGCCAAGTCCTGGCAGAGCAGTGTGAGAAGGACGGCCACATACGGCCACACCACATGCTGCCACATTCTGCCACTCTGCTGTGCTATTTCGCAGCCATGTGAAAATTAGCTCGCTGTACTGGAGCCCAGTCTCCTTGTCTCTCAACATGTGTAGTGTTCTCGCTTTACACCGATTGCAATTTCCATTTTGTGCTGCCACGAGGCTTGAGTAAGAGGGCACGATCTGAAGATATTTGTAGTGTACGCACAATACATCTTGAGCTAGAACCAAGATGAGCATAGGGAAGCGATGTTGTTCTTGTGGTTGTTCTTGTGGTTATTATTTTTCTTTGTTCCTGTTCGTTTGTTGTCGCTTTGTTGTTTCATTTTCTGCATCTTCTGCTCGCTTCGCAGGACGGTCATGATGCGGAAGCTGTGCAGCTCTATGAACGGTGCTTAAGCAGCGCCCAGCTTTCGAAGGACGCTGCACTGGAAGGCTCTGCATGTCATAAGCCCCTTGGCAACGAACAGTAACAATCGGCTTCAAAGCATCTCACGTATTGTTTTTACTTTTGTCTTTTGTTGTGCGTCTTCACAAGGGTTCACACCTTAGTCTACCCTCTTGAATTTTGAAGACCGGAATATTCAAAGATTGAGGAGAAACACACCCAAACTCCGGCCAGGAGCTCTCATTTTGTGATATTTTAGATATGTTGTAGAAGTTGTCAATGCAACACATCATATCACATCATATTTTTTGTGCACTTGTGCAGCAATTGCGCATTTTTTTAAGGCTGGGCTTGTCAAAGCACAAGACCGGGAACTATGAGCTCCTTGGTGTGCAAACGAGTGGTTTCTAGCCGATGTCACTACAGTAAGATTGCTACATACGGATTGCAATTGATGGGTTCAGCACCCGCGCTTCACACATCTTGATGCTGGATTAAGGCAAGCAGTTGAGCTACAAAAGCAGTACCTCGATATATGCAGGAGCACTGCTTTGAGTCCAACCAAATCCACTTATATAGATAATTTATACATATTTATACTATTTTTATCTTTATTCCGCCCTGATATTGGATTGTGTGTAAAGGCTTCTCTGTGTAAATACTTCTGTGTGTAAAAACTGCTTGGTGTACAGGCTTCCCTGTGTAAAAGCTTCTGTGTGTGTAAATGTGTTTGTGTGCAAAAGCATCTGTGTGTAAAAGCATCTGTGTGTAAAAGCATCTGTGTGTAAAAGCATCTGTGTGTAAAAGCTTCTGCGTGTAAAGGTTTCTCTGTGTAAATGCTTCTGTGTGCAAAAACTGCTCTGCGTAAAGGCTTCCCTGTGTAAATGCTGTCTGCCTGTCTGCCTGCCCGTTTGTCTGTCTGTTTGTCTATATATCATTATCTATCTACCTATCTCTTCCCCGTCCAATAATTATCATCCGCTCCCACCATCCCAAGTAATCACCTTCTTCCCATAACAGTCGAGAGGCTTGACATGTGGGGTTATCTGGTCCTTTATTTTTTTTATGCGCCATCTATTCAGCCCAGTGTAAACTATCTTAAATTATCTTAAACTGTCTTAAACTATCTCAAGCTATTTCAAAATCATTCCAAAAAACAAAAAGCCGAATGACAGTGGGCCCACGGGTCGCGTGAGGGCTTGATGGGCTTGGTACTCTTGGGAGCGGATGGCTTCAGCTGGACCTTATCATCCGTTTATGTCTGATCATGATCCATGGGCTGATCTGGGTCATAGCGTTAGATTATTCTCTGATTGTTATGTTATCCTACTATTCTGCTTCAGCAGGTTTATCCAGTCTGGCAGGCCCTGGTTTCATCATGTTTCATCCATGGTTCAATTGGAAAGATTTGGTGAGCACAAATCATGAAAGTGACTTGGCACCGAGTATGAATGTTGCACCCGCATGTCTCTCTCCCTATAATATACATTATTATACATTTATTTTGTGAATTTATTTATTTTTTATACATACTTACACACACATGATGTTCATTGATTTCCCCTATTTTTTGTCACCTGGAACTTGCATGTTTTCCCAACTTTAAAGTGTTTTGTTGGGCAGAAGCCTAGGCAGTAGGACAAGTACAATGGGAGTCTAGTACTCGTACTTGTGCTGCGGAGCTCGTGTCCGAACCTGGACTTGTCATGGACGTGTTTCACTTTCCAGGATCCAGGATGATCGGGTTGGAGAAAGTGCAGCTCGAGCTGCGTTGGCGCAGGCCTATGAGGCAAGAGTTCTTGGATTTTGTCTTTGGCACTTTGCCACACAAAAGGGCATGAGGATAGCTGTGGAATACAAAAAGCCTCCAAAAGAGAAGAACGCCTCTGAAGGCCTACCTTGAGAGCCACTTTTGAGACCATGATGGCATTCGTCCTTGTGAGACACGAATCCTGAGCCTTGCGCTTGACATCCACGACTCGTGACAGGCCACAGGCGACACTCAAGAAGCCATCAAGCAGCTGGAGAACTTGCTCAGTGTTGGAATCCAAATTGAGACACGAAACAAAAACGAAACACCAGGAAGTTTGGCGACCCAATATTGAACAAGTTGACTCAGCAACTTCAAAAAACTCCGACTGTACATGGCAAGACACCAACAACTTGCCACTCCAATTAACGCAACTCTGTAACCGGTCATCCAGAAAGAAATTGTCAATTAGTACGCCCTGGGTGTCTTCCACTCTTCAATTTCCCTAGCGTCCGCCAACCCTTGCAACTCAAGTGTGGGATTGATACAGTAGTCCACAGGGGTCAGGAACTCATCTGCGCACTCAGATTTGATTCACCCGTGCACACACTTTTAATTATAAATTTGACTCATCTGCGCACACAATTTTGATTCATCTGTACACACAGGGGGTGGGGTGCCGTGCCAAGAACGTTCATGTTCCCAAGCGCACACAGCCAGTACACACTCATCATGTCTTGGGCTAGGGTTGGGGTAGGGTGGGGTGCCAAGAACGTTCATGTTCACTTGCAGACACAGGCACTGCACGCTGATCATGTTGGGTTGGGGTGGGGTGGAGGGCCAATAACGTTCATTAAGGTTGAAAGTAGTGCAGTAAGGGTAGAGTTGGATTGAAATGAAGGTGTATGATCTAAGACTGGAGAACCTTCGCGTGCAAGGACGAGTCAGAAAAGTGCGTGTACAGACGAGTTAAAAAACGCATATACAAACGAGGCACTAACCGTGACCAGGGGATGGCAGGGGTATCATGGTGCCTGATGGTGCCTGATTGCACATCTTGGGAACGCTCCTGCCTGGTATGATCGTCGTTCTGATGGGCAATGCCTCACCCTTTGAGCCAGGTCACTTCGCATGGTCTCATATGAACATGCAATGGACTGTGAGCTTTCCAAAAACCTTTCTGTAAGATAGGAAGTTTGGAGTGTTCAGCCGTAGCAAAGCTGTGAGGCTATCAGGCTATAGAGATCTATAGAGCGGCTTAGCAGAAAAAGACAAGGTTCCCTAACAGATCTAACAGATCTAACAGGATCTCAATGGTTAAAAACGTCTGGAGGTTTCCGCTGGGCCTGCAGTATTTGAGGGGAGTGTGTTCCCCGGATTTCCCCGGTTTCCATGCTCGCAGAATTCCTCCATCACTTTCCCTCGTTTAGATTCGTTTAGCTGGTTCATGTCGGTTCCAGGTGTTCGACGGTTTTCATGGATAGCAAGGAACGAGGTTGCGGTACCAGGTGACGAGGTTCCACGATTTAAGAGCACCTTCCAATCGTACCGCTGCAGGTGTAGTTTGGTTTGTTTGTACATTGCACTGAAGGCAACTTGATTCCTGATGATATGTTTTTGATGTAGAATTTTAAGTTGAACATAATTGACATATATTGATAATTACATATAATTACATTGTCATTTTTTTTAAATCGATTTTGGACATTTGGACATTTCATCCTCTTTGGTTCCTCTTTGCACTCTCGGAGCTCTGCTTTGCGATGGCTCACTGAGAAGGCAAATGACTGGATTTGTTTCAGCCGGTTCAACCGTGACAGTTTTCTTTTGAAAGTTTTGCAGAACAGAAGTTTTGAAAAGAAGAAAATTGTTCATGGGTCTCCACTGGTCTCCACACTTCCTTTCAGAGTTTTGCCTTCGGTTTTACGACATTTTACGACGGGTTTCTTTCTTTTACTTTGCATTTTTATGTAGGTGGCCAGCGAAGCCGGAGAACTCAAGGCCCAAGCTGGTGCATGTGACTTGGAACTAAGAAGACAAAGCCGCACTTCTGAGAAATCAATAGAAATCAGACTTAGTGCAGCCAAGGCTCTGCAAGTCAATCAGACTTTGTCCAACGGCGGGTCAAGTCTAAATGAAGTGTCGAAGAGGAACATCGACTCAACAAAATACTATGAAATACTCAAACGTGTAATGAAAACCAGATGGAGAAACAGCTGCGTAGGACTGGGTTGAGAGGGGAAAGACTTGGAAGGGGTGTGGAGATCAAAGAACTAAGTGAACCAAGCGAACTAAGTGAACTGAGTGAACTAAGTGAACTAAGTGAACATGCATTTAATGCATTCAGCATTCAAGAGCCATACTTCTAATGTTGAAAGTTAACACAGGCTTTTGTGATGAAACTGATCATTCTGCGGTCCGTCTCCAAGGCTTAAACTTGGGCATCCTCTACAACAGCCGCGGCAATCACGAGAAGTCTGTGGAGCTGTTGGAGCAGCATTTCGACCTAGCCAGGTGACATGTTGCCGCATGTTGCCACATGTTGCCACATTCAAATGTGGGAATACTGAAGGACTCTGAAGATGGCATCGTAGAGAGGATGAGACTGGACAGACTGGATATGACTGGATAAGAGATGGGCTCAGATAAAGAGAAGACCAAAAGGATTGACCATGCCCTCAGAAAAGCCATCGGACAAGTCACCAACCTTCTTCACCACTACTTCTGAACTGCATTAAGCTATGATAGTCATGAGCTCCTTCAATTTTTATACTTTCGTTTGCTTTGTGGTCCCGGCTTTCCGGGTTTGGCTAAATGACCTCTATCCTTGAGAAGCGCAGGCAAATTGGAGACCGCAAGCTGATCGACTCTGCAAGCCTCCTGACTCAAGTTTTCAGCGCTGTGATTGTCCAATCGTCCATGGTTCATGATTAAAGAGGATCCAAGGTGTTTTTCAAAGAATTTCAAAGATCTTCATCCATGATCGAATGCACCTAGGAGTGGTGCTGGGAATGGTACGTGAACAGCTCAGAATTTTGCCAGTCTCTTGCATCTTCTCGGGGCTTGAAAGATTTTGAAAGCACTTTTGGGACAAGTCTTGCATGCGCAATCTTTGGTTAAGGCGGAAATGGCAAGCTAAAAGCTTACATCAACATGGTGAATCACGACTTGGACAAATTGCTGAAGTGGAAGAGTCCACGATCTCAGATTGAGACAGTTAGAAACATCGGAGTCCCCGTCCATTCGGCTTAAAGATACTTAAAGTATTTGTGGGCTGCCGCTAGCACCGCGGCACAAAGGACCGACTCAGGTTGACTCAGGTTGACCTGCGCTTGCTCTTTGCAGTTGCTTTGCAGGTGGTTTGCCTATGTTTGCCTCACCTCACCTGTCCTTGTCAGTCTTGTAAGGTTAAGATAGGTTAAGGACATGGGGCATGGATGCTGGCGTGCTCCTTGCGCGCGCGCACACACACACACACGCACGTTTATCATGTATGTTTTGCATTGTTTTGCAACATCATATGCCATCCCTTTCTTTTGTGCGTCAGTATATTCTTTCCAAACAGCGGAGTCTCTTCATCTCCTGCGCTTTCACCTTGATGGCCCGCGTTGAACAAGTTGCTTCTGGCCAAATGACACGACGGTTCTCTTTGGGTGGGGAGAGAAAATGAGAGGGGCACATGTTCTCAGAGTATCCATTTGTGGCTTGTGCCAAGTTATGCTAAGTTTGAAGTGGTGTCCATGGTTGAGAACATGCCCTGGGCACGAACGAGCGAGCTCGCACTCTCGAACCCACTTTTTTTTGTAAATTGGATTGAAACGATGCAAACAATGGAATCATTATGATTCATGATTATTAATGATTATTAATGATTATCCTCAAGATACGCTTTTCGTTGGAGATGCCGTGTTTGCACAGCAGAAAATGTGGGAAGATTGATATATTTTGATATTGTTTGCCTCTGGGGGGTCCAAGGCAAACGTGCTACATTAGACTCCTGACCTGCCGCTTGAAATGGAGCGGCGCAGTGGAGTTTCTATGACGGAATGGTTACAAACGATTGCCGATGAAATCATACTGTCATCTATCATCTAGGCAGTCTAGATATGTCTAGGCCTAGGCTATTTGAGTTGAATTTTGCTTACTTCAAAACAGCCCGGCATGAGCTCTCATGAAGCCACTTGAGGGCTGCATGTGTCTCACTGGCCTTCCTAGAGGTTAGCAGCAAAGGCATGAACCTTGGCTTTGCCATCGGTTTCCCTGCTTCGCTCGGCACTCCACCTCTGCAACGAAAGGTACAACATGGTACTTGTATGTGATGGCATGTCTACATATCAGGTCCACTAGTTCATTATTTGTGTTTGCGTGTGTTTCTGCAAGTGTGAGTGACGGGCTGTGGTAGTTTCACTGAATCGCACAGGCTGAAGGTTCAGCATATCATGCAATGTTGTAGTCGTGTCTAAAGAGCCATGTCAGAGAGACAGAGAGAAGCCACATCCAGAGTGTTCTTTTGACAATTGAGCTGAAGACCAGCTTGACTTGTGCAGGATTCACACATCTCACCACGAATCGGAAAAGACTGCTGCAATGAGATGCCACGAAGTTTCACATTGTTGATCTTGTTTGATCCTTTTTGATCCTGTATGATCTTGGCCTAATTTGCTTTGTCCCGTTCTTCCTTTCATATCCTTTCATTTCCTTTCATCCATTATTTTGTTTCGCCACACTGCTATGCCTCCAAAGCAGTTTGACCAGTGTAGAGAGTGAAAACTCCACTACGGTGCCGCTGAAGCTGGGTCAGCTACGTCATCTTGTAGATGATGCGAAGTAGGCAGAACATTGCATGACAGCATATAACAGCTACGTTATCTTTGTAAAAGACGACATATTGTACTGTAATTCATTTCAATTCTGAAGCTACATGATCATGCGTGATCAAAAACATATTTACAACATTTTACAACATGTACGAACACGTCCTCTCTCGCTCAATTCTGCCCTCAACCAATGTCCAAGAGCGTGGCAAGATAGTCGCCAAGCACCCTTGATGACAGTGAAGTTGTGAGTGAAGAAGCCATCTTTTGCAGATCCTTTAGATTACACTCGGATACATTTGGCACTTCTGTTGCACATGTACATGCGACGGTATGAGAGCTTTGCATTGGAATGTGCTGCTGTGGATGAGTGCGGGGACCTCGGAACCTCGAAGAGCCTCGAAGAGCTCAGTACAAAGATTTTGACTTCGCCTCTTGCGAAGTTGTGCGATGCCGTGCAATGCCGTGCGATGTCGAGGCAGGAAATGCACAGCTGCAAGTTCTGGCGCCAAAGGCGCTGGCGAGAGAGCCGCTTGGCTCCACTTGGCTCCACTTGGCTCCGACCCGTGTCAGTATCATTTCCGTATCATCTCTCAATCAAGGAACTCAGAAGCTCAATGGCAAGATTCGATATGGAGCAAAGATACTTGCGTGGTTTGAGGTTCAAACATGGGATGGTCTACGGTGCTCTTCTCAGTTCTCAGTTCTCGCTAGAGGTTGATTTCAATTTCGATCTCTTTCATTCCTCAGATCCAGTCTCAGGCACAACTGCCACCTTTGGGGCACCATACTATGGCGAGAGAGTCGAACCTGCGGTTTACATTAGCAAAATAAAGTAAACTAATTGTCTCAGGATCAATCTTTGCATCACTTTACACTTTACACTCCTATTCAAACAGATGCACACTTGATGAAATGTTTGGTGCTTTTGGACCCAGTGCGGGACTCTGCCAGGTTGTGGGACAGCTGATTTTTGCTGAATCCAACGGGAAGGATCAGAATGAAATTGGAATGCACTCTGATATCATATAGTGATAAGTGATAAGCTATAATTTACGTGCTGGCAACCTGGTAAATTTGTGTCAATCTCTTCTGAAGGCTTCCAAGATCTGCATCTATAGACCGAATCACTGTCACACGCTAGTGCAGCTGGCACTGTTTGGTCAGTGTTACGTGAGTAGAAGTCCTAAGATCCTTGAGAATTTCCGCCATTTCAAAGCCTGTGCTTGGACTCGCTGAAAGTCACTTAGTCACTTAGTATGGATTCTGTGCATTTCTGTGCAGGAGTATTGTGAACATGGCGACTACACTTTTCCAAAGATTCAGACCTTGCCCGCCACGCTCGAAGGGCCCAAGGAGATCTGGTGGGTTTGTCACAGGATGTTCGAGCGATCATATTGGGAATTCGGTGGGTGATGCTTGCAGAGAAAGATAGAACATAATATAAAGATATATAAATTATATAAAGCTATGTGGAAATTCCCGGGATCTTCGAACTACAAAGCAAAAGAAAAGGATTGGAAGGGCGAATCCATTTTGATTTGCTGGTGAGATCTGGTGAGTTGGTGCATGTTCTCACGTTGGATTCAGACAGATTTGAGGACGTGTTTGGACCGAGATGCCTGCGAGTTCCACTTGAAAGTCTGCATGCATTCTGCATGCATTCTTTGTGTTTCTTAGTGAAGTCTTAGTGAAGTCTTAGTGCCCTGTCATCTAATGTTGGCATGTGAGCAGCGTTGGAGTCGGATTGAACTGATTGAATGGATTTGAATGGTTTTATTTCCTCGTGGACAGCTTCGAAAACATGTCAAGAATGCCCCACAGGAAGCGGTCAAAGTGCTGCTTGTCCGAAGAGGCCGCTGTACCTTTGTGACCAAGGCAAGCTGCGGTGAATCATGTCATAGTAAGATGCAAAGGGCAGCGGCTTGATGTGGCTTGATAATAAGTTCATCTAAGTTCAATATTACTTGCAATATTAGTTGCAATGTGAAATGCAATGAGTTGCATAGGTTTTGATTTCAGCGCTCTTCTGTTCCAGGTTCGCATAGCCCAAGACAAAGGAGCCAACGCTGTCATTGTAGCACTCCTGTCTTGTTTGAACATGCACACACCCTGGAGCGCTCAAGTCTGCCATAGACCGATCTTCGAGGTTGATCGGAAGACGTCTTCTTTAACATCAGAAGACATTCAGAAGACTGCGCTGCCGGCGTGTATCTTTGCCTTTTGGGATCAACATATCAGGAATGTGTGCACGCTGTGCTTTTTTTTGACATGCATGTCACATCTGACCTATCTGGTTAACCAAAGTCAAAACAGCAACAGAAGCAGGGGCGGAACGGTGCTGACGGATCTCGATAAACTTTCACAAAGGATTACAAGATAGGTAGGTAGCCAAACAATTGAAGGGGAGAGAGAGAGAGAGGGGCAGCGAGAGCGAGGGAGAGAGAGAGAGGGGGTTTCTGCAATTGCTCATCGTATCTATTCAAATCTATTCATGAAAGCTAGCTTCTGCTAGCTGGAGTCCCTCTTGCTTTAGCAAGGTATTGGGGGGGGCTGGAATCTCCAATCGCGAGAAACTTCTCAGTTAACTACCCCCTCCCTCCCCCCCCTCCCCGCCTCTCCCCCCCTCCCCTTCACAAGCAGTTTGGCCGTGGGCTTTCCCCCGCCGGGGTCACCGTCAGCAACATCAACATCGGTATCCTTTGCACCCCCCACTCTACACTTTGCACTCCACACCCTGCACTCTTAACTTCTTAACTTTGCGCTCCACACTTTACACCCCACACTCCACACTTGGCACTCCACACTCCACCCTCTAACTCTACACTCCACACTCTACACTTTACACTCCACACTCTATACTTTACACTCCACACTCTACACTCCGCACGCTACACTTTAGACTTTACACTCCACACTCTACACTTTACGCTTTGCACTCCACCCTTTGCACATTACACTTCACTTTTTACACTTTACACTTGACACTCCACACTCTACACTTTACATTTTACACTTCATGCTTTACACTTGACACTCCGCACTCTACACTTTACACTCCACACTCTAGACTTTAGAGTTTGCACATTGCACTTGCACTTTACACTCCACACTCTACACTCCACACTTTGCACGACACTTTCCATTTGACACCCCATGCTCTACACTTTACACTTTGCATTTTGCACTCCACACTCTACACTCTACGCATTACACTCTAGGGCACCCTACTACACTTTACACTCCACACTCTACACTTTACACTTCACGCATTACACTTTACACTACGCACTCCACACTCTACACTTTACACTCCGCACTCTACACTTTACTCTTTACACTTTACACCCCACGCTCCAAACTCTACACTCTACACATCACACTCCACACATGACATTGCGCACTCTCTATACACTTTGCACTCCGCACTCTACACTTTACACTTTACACTCCACGCCTTACACTTTATATTTATACACTGTACACTATATGCTCCACACACTACACTTTACAGTCTACACACTCTACACTTTACACTTTACACTTTCACACTTTACACCTTACACTTCACTTTTCACACTTTGCACTCCACACTCTACACATTGCACTCTTCACTTCGCACTGCGCACTCTACACTTTACACTCCACACTCTACACTTTACACCCTCACAACTTTACACTTTTCACACTTGACCCTGTATGGAACCTTGGCCTAGCTTCATTTTCATGTTGCGCACGCACACCTACCTCTCGTCCTTAACTTCGGCTTTGCACTGCGCTACTTCTTCCCGCGCTTCCAAAGGTCCACCCCGATGCCGAAGGTGGACCTTTGAATCTTCCCCAATCACTGGTCATCATGTTGGCTATGCTGAATGACACTCTGCACTCTACACTTTACTCTTTTACACTTTACACCCCACACTCTACACTTACACTCCAAACTCTACACTCTACATTTTACACATTATACTCTACACGTGACACTGCGCACTCTATATACACTTTACGCTCCACACTCTACACTTTGCACTCCACGGATGACACTGCGCACTCGATATACAATTTACACTCCACACACTACACTTTACACTTTACATCACTTTACGCTCTACTTTACACTTCACACTTGACACTTGACACTTCGCTCTACACTTTACACTCCACACTCTGAACTTTACACTTGACACTCTACACTACATTTTACACTCCACACTCTACACTCCACACACTAAACTCCACACACTACACTTGACACCCCACACTCTACACACTACACTTTACACTCCGCACTCCACACTCTACACTTCACACTGTACACTGCACACTGCACGCTCTACAGTCCACATTCTACACTTTACACTCCACACTCTACACTTTACACCTCACATTTTTACACTTTTCACACTTTACGCTCTATGGAACCTTGGCCTAGCTTCATTTTCATGTTGCGCACGAACACCTACCTCTCGTCCTTAACTTCGGCTTTGCACTGCGCTACTTCTTCCCGCGCTTCCAAAGGTCCACTCCGATGCCGAAGGTGGACCTTTGAATCTTTCCCGATCACTATATAGTCATCATGTTGGCTATGCTGAATTTCCTTTTCTTCTTCGTGCAACAGTACATCATAGACATATGTTCTCATTCTCGCCCCCTTCAAAATACATCGCCTCAATATGTAGGTTTGGATGTTCACCTTACCAGCATGCCCCGGCTTCAGACCCGCTCGTCCACGTTGACAAAAGCTGCACAGCTGCGCTGTGCCCATTGTGTTTTCATGCCAAGCTCCCTGCCAAGCTAGCTTTCGTCCCTGGCCCCTGGGCCTCAAGTCATGCTATTGTTGTACTCAGACCTTGGAAGTGATCGAGTTGCTACAGCGTTCCGCACCTACCCCACGACTTTGCCTTGAAATCAATGCCGTTTCTTTTGTGCCAGGTGATGGCAAATGATGGTTGGGGAGATTCCATCAAGATTCCTTCAATATTGGTCAGCAGGTGCGAGTTGAACACATTGTGCTGGAAGTATTGGTTTCTCTCGATGTTTGCCAAGGAGTATATACCAGATTCAAAGCAATCACAACAGATGAATTCAAACACAAGTCCTTTCAGCAATCCTTTGACATTTTGCTTTTGACTGTATAGGTTCGCTCCTTGGCAGACTTGACCCGTCAGGTTTGATGGCGAAAAGCTGATAGAATCAAGCCGACAGCAGACTGTAATGGTAAGTTCCTGAGTTTAACGTGAGGTTTTAGTATGTTTTAGTCACATTTTAGTCACGTTTTAGCCTTGAAGTTCTGGAAGTTCTGGAAGTCTAGCCATGTCTAGCCTTTCCATGTTCTTCAATGAACGCCTTTGGTGTGAGCAGCTCTCGGTGATGACTTTGGACTACCAACTTGAACACCAGCGGGGTGCTGTCCAGTGGGCTCCGTAGGTGGATCTCAGATACATCCATTAGTTATAGCATGTTATAGCCTTATAGCCATGTGAAATCTAAAATCATGTAACAATAATGTAGAATCTAGATGTCACAGGATTGGAAAGTGCCGAAAGATCCAGAATTTTAGGCCGCATGCTCTACCTGTCCTCCCTCTAATGATTCTAATGCGCGCAAGAGCACAGAATGAGCTTGCTGTGAGCAAAGTTTTCTAAATATATGCGATTCTCGTGAGACTGGGCACGAACACTTGTCAATGCGCGCGCTCATCCCATTTTTTTCTGGGGCATCAGCCAGGGCTGGAAATATGGAATTACAAAGTACTTGCAAGAAAAAAAATATATATATATATATATTATATATATGGAAGTCGATCTAAAGGTCCTTGTAAGGAGTTTTAATTGCGAAAGATATGCGTGTTATGTTGGAAACTCTCGCGAAAGATTTTTTTCGCGAAAGTTTCGCGAAAGTTGGATATTATGAATCATTATCATTGTATACATTGCAGCTTGTTAAGAGCTACCACCTCCTGCCGCCCGGGGTCCGGCAGCAGAATGGCACCGCACCATAGGTAGCAGCCAAGCTTCCGAAGGTGAGCCAAATACCATGGTCCTGAAGCACCTCCTTGCACCGGCCGCTGGTACTGCCTAACGTTGCTTTCTGAAGTCTCAAGAGACAAGCTCCAAATTCAGCAGCCAAGCTTCCAAAAGTGAGGCTTTGCAAGAGCCAAACACCAAGGCCCCTGGTGTTTGCTTTTCCTTTGATGCGCCCCCTGCTGATGGCTGGGGCCTACGGATAGAGGAATTTTCCCGAAAGTTCTGCGAAAGAGTGGGCGAGAGTCGAAGTGCGCTTTGCAGGGAGTGGCCCCGTAAGCCTTGCAAAAGATTGCCTAATCAGCAACAACTTGTCCTGAGAAGGGGGCTCCGTGATGCTAGCTGCATACAAGGCTATGAAGAAGTTACCCGTGATAATTTTGCGTGATTAATGGCAGGTGATGAATGAATCTTCTTAAGGGCTTAAGGGGAGTTGTTGCTCAACATGGGTTCCGCGGCGGATAAACATGGAGTTCCCGAAAGAAATTTTTAATTCGCGAAGAATGGCCGTTCCCGGATAGAGGATATATATATATGTAAAAATTGTAAATTTATAACATTATACAACATGTATTCTGTTGACTCCTGTAGTCGCGAAGCACCTTGGGTCCTGCACTCAGGTTGAACTTGCTTGGGACATCCCTCGTGGAGAGGCTGGAGCAAATATGCTCTCATTGACATGAAAAGATTTGAAAAACATAGGTTTACGAGAGTGAAAGGCACTGAGGGATGGGCGAATAAAGATTTCCAGTAGGCCCCTTCAATCCTCAGCTTGCAAGGTCAAAACCAGTACGATTGTTGCAACTGATCAGCCAGGTTAGCCCCTTTTACACATTGCCGCTGTAAGATTCTCAAGATTTCCCAAGTTCTCGGGATGCAAGCCTCAACAGTTCAAGGTTGTGACCATGGACTTTTGGATGAGCTCTGGGTCCAGGCAAAACCACACTGAACACTATTGTACACTAATGCACCTGCGCCGTGCACTCATTCCATTGTTCAACTATGTTCATTTATGTTCAACTGTGGTTCAGCTATGGTTCAACTATTTTCAGCTATGGTCAACTATGTTCCACTATGTTCAACTTCAATCTATCCTCGATTGTCCGTTGTGATTAGTATGCTGGTTTGTCGTTTGACCTTCCGCCAGGGAAGCAGCGAGATTTCTGGAGAAGTTCAAGGCACACGCTTGACACCTAGTATTCGGCAGTGGCCAGCAAAAGATATCTGTGCGATAAGGCAGGTATGGACCCTACACGGACCCTTGGGACACATTTGGATGCCTTCGCGGTCCCCTCCTATACCTTCGGTATACTTGGCCATCTTTGGCCTGTGATTTCTTGTGATTGTTCACAACATACAGACGCACCACAATTTGTTTGAAGACACCAGACAAGTTTGTTGTAGGTAGGGTATTTGGCGTACGCTTGGAAGGGGTATGAAGTTTGCTCCAGATGCAACGCTAGGCACCCTCTAGGACCCACTACTCAATGCAGTACTGTGATCACTAGATGGTACCCACTTGTGCATGTCTCCCAGAGAAAGTCTATTCTGTCATATTGTGTCTACTTGAAAGATGTTCTAGGCTTTGTCATACAATCAATGGATGTGTGATTAATGATAATTTGTTTTGCTTGGCACAGTGGCTGGTTGCAACATTACATTCCAATGCAACCAAAAGTCTTGAAATATAAAAAGTGATATCACAGGTTCAACACTCTCCAAACACTAGCACATCCATGCCTATGCAAATAAATCCGTCAGAAATTTAAAGTGCAAAAGCAAAACACTCAAAACAAGAGTATTATCGACAGCATAGCCAAACATTCACAAGAAGCAAAGAATATGTACACAGCATTTATATAACCAGCCTAAGAGATATATCCAGATCGAGGCAAGAAGCAAAAGTCTTAAATCGCTCAGGGGCCATGGCTTAGAGTCTTAGAGCATTATGCAACACAAATAGTCCACTATGTTGACTATACAATACTGAGCAAATGCACAAAAAGCACACCATTTTTGGATGAAGGTCTGATTCCTGTGGGGTGGGAGAAGCGAAGACTGCTGGATTCTGTGCCGACCCTTTCAGATTGAGGCTGTTGCTTTGAGGTCCGCTTTATGCTGTACTTGGTTGGATTCGGACTGACGCTGTCATTTGCATTGTTCGCGCGTTGATTTCGGATACACCAACTTGAATTTGATGATTTCGACTTCAACTGAAGTTGCTTTCTTTTTTGGAACTTTGGACCTTCAAGACCCTTTCTTTTTCCCCCTACAGACTGCCAGAACTTCAAATGTTTTTCTCACTCAGCGAACTTGGCCCTCTGCCCATCTCTGCCCTTTTTTTGGGATCCCAGCTTTGCAGCTTTGCCTTGCCATTTTGGCCATGCCAGGCATCACCTTCAGTTTTCTCCGCACTATCACATCTTCACCATGGAAGCAGGACACACATGGAACACGACAGAACTCGCAAAGGCAACATTTTACGAAAATCAAATATGACAAATGCTCTTCAACTCTTCACCTCCTCGTTTTTGGAGCGGGGTCAGCTTCCGATGTGCCCGGATAAAGCGTGTGGTTGTATATTACTGCCATTATGTCACTAGTTATTGCAGTTTACATTATATATATACACACACGTTTACTCTACACACATGGGTATCGATCTAGAGGTTCTTGTGAGGAATGCTGATTGTGATGACCGGTCGTATCGTTTTTCTATCCAGGGCGTTTTCAAGCTCGCGAAAGCAACATGTTTATTTGCGAAAGGTCTGTGAAGATTATATGAACAAGCTGGTTTATGTTTGCAAGAGTTCCGCGAAGGATGACACAAAGGAACAGGCGTATGGGAAAGCGCACTTTGAAGAGTGTCCCGGCGAGCTTTACAATCACAAACCCAATAAGGAAGAGTCTGTCGCGATGCTACCTGCATGTCTACAAGGCTATCATGAAGTAATCTGGAAGGTAGTGACGGAGTCCAGCCTTCAGAAGAGACACTGTCGTCCCACATGCGTCCCCGCAAAGATAAAGTTGAAGTTCGCGAAAGTAACATTTCATACCGCGAAGAATCGCCGTAAGTGGGTAAAGAAACTTTTATCAACAACGATGTGTATGCAGATAGATAAATCAATGCAACTGACCACATATCATCACACATCATGTTTGTCTCTGCACCTGTACATACAGGTACAATTCATGTACGCATGTTTTTGCCCCACATCTGTGTGTGGAGTTCTTCTTTTTGGTTCTGTATATCCCGTCCGCCTCCTCGCCTCCTCCTTCCGTGCGCGCTGTGTCACACAACTTTGTCACACACCATCTTTCACATACACAACTTTGCCTGGCGACATCCACCTTCGTTTTGCGTGGCAGGCGTGGCACTTTCAGACATCCCCACACTCTGTTTGCGTGGCAGGCGTGACACTTGTGGCACTGGGCTGGCTCTGGTGGCGCGCTTGGGTGCCGCTGGTCGCCGGTGATGCCGCGGCAGGCGTGGCACTTCCAGACATCCACACTTTGTGTGCGTGGCATGGCACTTATGGCACTGGGCTGGCTCCTGTGGCGCGCTTGGGCGCCGCTGGTCGCCGGTGGCGCTGCGGCAGGCGTGGCACGTCCAGACATCCACACTTTGTTTGCGTGGCATGGCACTTATGGCACCGGGCTGGCTCCTGTGGCGCACTTGGGCACCGCTGGTCGCCGGTGACGCTGCGGCACTTTGCATGGCAGGCGTAGCACTTGGTGACATCCATGCTTTAGTTGCGTGGCAGGCGTGGCACTTGGTGACATCCATGCTGTAGTTGCATCGCGGGCAAGGCACTTTCAGATATCCACATTCTCTTTGCGTGGCAGGCGTGGGGCGTGGCGACATCCACCTTCGCTTGGCATGGCAGGCGTGGCACTTGGTGACATCGACCTTCGTTTGGCGTGGCAGGAGTGGCACTTATGGCGCTGGGCTGGGTCTGGTGGCGTGCTTGGTCGCCGTTAGTCGCCCGTGACGCCGCGGCACTTTGCGTGGCAGGCGTGGCGCTTGGCGACATCGACCTTCGTTTTGGCGTGGCAGGCGTGGCTTTTGGCGACATCCACCTTCGTTTTGCGTGGCAGTCGTGTCGGTGGGTACAAAGCAACGTGCGATGTGCTCAGGCTGCGTCAAGTGGACGGCCTTGTAACCAAACTGCATGCTCGGTTTCACTTTGGGTGCGTCGGCTTTGAAACAGCTGCCACTTGCTTTTTGCCTTTTTCTATTCATCAACTGTGTGCGGCTGGTTGTTAGCTGTTAGCTGCTTTGCAACATGGTGCTCTCCAATCATGATTGCAGCAGTGGTAGCTTTGACCCAACGTGGAAAGAAGCACTTGCATCGCGTAGTTTCACGTCACTGTGCATGTGTTCCTGCACCAAGCAGAGCGATCTATGGTCGCCTGTCACCTCGTTGGCCGGAGGTGCAGGATCACGCGGCATGTGTGCCTGCCTGGGGCCAACGCTTGGTTCTCAACCAAGTATGACTGCAAGGGCGGCGGGCTAATGCGCTTTGCTGGGCACACATAGAAGCACTGGCCGGTCAGTTCGCATCCTTGTGATTGCCGGACGTCCCGCCCTGCTCTCAACCGCGTCGCTTGGGAGGCCGGCTTTCTCACACAACTTTTGCACACGCAACTCTTTCACACACAACTCTTTTACACGCAACTTTCTCACACACAACCCGTTCACACTCATACTCCTACTCATACACAACTATTTCACAACTTCCTCACACGCAACTCTTGCACACACAACTGCTCCACCCTCATACATCACAACGTTCTCACGCGCACATCCACATATTTTTAAAATCAACTTTTGTACTTATCGATGCTCCACCACCTCCTTTGTCTTTCCTCCCTTCCCCGTCCCGCTTCAAATTCTGTTGCTAATTATTGAAAGAAGTTGACTTTTGGGGTTACCCGGTCCTTTACTTGGGCGTTGGGCGTTGAGTGGCGCTTTTCGTGCAATGGCCCAGATGACCCAGGAACTGCAGACTCTCGACTGTGCATTTCGGAGGGCGAAGAACGCTTTTGCGCACCAGACCCTGATGGAGATGGCTCAGTCACCGGAGGACCGGTCGAAAGATGTTGAATCAACGATTGAAAGATGTTGAGACATGTTTTGTTTCGAGCGTTGACACCATGGAATCAAGGATTGAATCTGCCTACAATGTACGTACACACATCATATACTGGCAAGAGCTCCGCACAGGAGATGTGGCAAACGAGGATGTTAGGCAGCTTTGCATCTGGAATACCGCTGCAAGGACACCCGACTCAAATCAGTTGGATTGGACAGAAGAGGGAAGGGACCAGCTCTGTTTCAAACACGTCAGAGATCTTCAAAATAAAACATGCGTCAATATGTGTCAGGAAGAATCATCCAAACGGAGCTTCCTACTCCGGGCTCTTCTGGCCTTTGGCTTATGCATTTGCTTTTTGCTTGGTGCGTGCGTGGCGAGGTGAACAAAGGCTTTGCTTGCAAGGTGTTTGAGGCAGCGAGGTGCTTGAGGTGTGCAATGCCGGGGCTCTGTTGGCTTTGGATCTTTTGGATTTTGAAGCTTCTGAATTCTGGACGCATCTGAATTCACGGTTTTTGTATGTTCTTGCTTCACCAGAATTCTTGCTCACAGGTGTTCGAGTAGCGCCCTTGCCGTACGTGATGCATGCTACCTTATATGCACATGATATTATATATAATATATTATATGCCCGGGAGATATGTCTATAGATACATTCAAATGTGAAGTCGATTCCAGTGCTGTGGCAACCTGTCGCTGACAGAGGGCGACAGCGTTCCAGCAATCTCGTTTCACCCTCTGCTCTAAATTGTTTTCTTTATTTTTCTATTTGTCTTGTATTTGTTTCGTACTTTGTTTTAACTTCTTCCGGAAGTGTTGAGGCAGTACATCGTTGACTTCAACCAGAGGTGTCACTTCAAGGCATCCAGATTCGGTTCCATAAATGGGAATTGTGACAATTGAACAAAGGCAAGGGCACTTGAAGAAGTGGTTAAAACTTTAAAACTTAAAACTTAAACTTGAAAATGGATCAAATGTCCAAATTTTGTTCAAGCATGGCAAAAGCAAATTGAGGCGAGAATATATTCATTGATTCAACTTGAAGTGCAAACGTTCAATCTCTTGAATTGGTAATACTTTATACCAGTAGTACCGCACAAGGCAGCGGCGGAAGTTTCAAAAATAGGAAGCCTATAGGAGAGATTGGTTGTTGTGAATCACGGATGGCAGAGCGAATCCACTGATGGACCGAAAGGTGGTTGGAGCTGTGTTTTTTGGAATGGTTGGAATGGTTGCAATGGTTGCAGTGGTCACCTGGCCCACAACTGCTGGATGTAGTGTGGTGTAGTGCAGTTGTAGTTGCAGCTGTAGCTGTAGTTGTAGTGTAGTGGAGCTGTAGCTGTAATGTAGTGTAATTATTTTGTTTGCAAGCGCAGTTGCAGTTGTAGCCGCGGTGTGGTATAATTAGTGTAGCGTAGTGCAGCATAATGTCGTGTAGTGTTGTATAGCGTAGTGTGGTATAGTGTAGTGTAGTCTGGTGTAAGGTAATCTAGTTGTAGTTGTAGTGTAGTGCAGTGTAATTAGTGTAGTGTAGTGTAAGTAGTGTAGTTGTAGTTGTAGCGTAGTGCAGTGTAATTAGTGTATTGTAGTGCAGTGTAATGTAGTGTTGTGTAGTGTAGTATGTGTAGTGTAGTATGTGCAGTGTATTGTAGTGCAGTGTAGTGTCGTGTAGTGCAGTGTAGTGCAGTGTAGTGTAGTGTACTGTAGTATGTGTAGTGTAGTGTAGTGTAGTGTAATGTAGTGGTAGTTGTAGTTGTTGTTGTAATTGCAGCTGCAGTTGTAGTTGTAGTTGTAATTTAATACAATGTAATCAGTGTAGTGAAGTGTTGTGTAATGTAGTGTGGTTGTAGTTGTAATTGTATTTGTAGTTGTAATTGTATTTGTAGTTGTAGTGTGCTGCAGTGTAATTAGTGCAGTGTAGTTGTAATTGTAGTTGTAGTTGTGGTTGTAATTGTTGTAGTTGTTAGTGTAATTGGTGTAGTGTAGTGTAGTGTAATTAGATGTAATGAGATGTAATGAGTGTAGTGTAGTGTGATTAGTGTAGCGTAAGGTAGCGTAGTATATTTGCATTTGTAGCTGTAGCTGTAGTGCAGTGTAGTGGTAGTTGTAGTTGTTGTAGTTGCAATTGTCTGTCTATCTATCTATCTATCGATCTATCTATCTATCTGTTTATCTGCCTGTCTGTCTGTCTACCTGCGAGCTTAAAAACGCAGCAACTCTGCGAGACTTCCTCAATTTTTGAACTTGACAACGTCAAAAACGAAGCAATTCTGCGAGATTTCCTCAATTTTTGAACTTGACAACATCAAAAACGAAACAATTCTGCGAGACTTCCTCAATTTTCGAAGTTGGCAACATCAAAAACGAAGCAATTCTGCGAGACTTCCTTCAAAAATGGAAAGTTGAGTGCAGAGCTGACGGCCTCGTGCCAATGCGTTTTGCGTTTTTTGCACTTCAACTGTCTAAAGTATTGCGCCTGCCACGAAAAAGTGATGCCAGGTCATACGAAGTGCTGCGCCTGTCGCGCAAAATCATCTCAGCAAAACTGAAGATCTGATGCTCCCAAATGCAACCTTTCTCAGGAAATCAGCGCCCGGACCTCCTAACAGCTCTGATGAACATGTCTCTTGTAGCGCGCCTGCCACGGGAAATGCATCTTTGCAGATCCTCTTCAAATGCCCCACGCCTGCCATCGTTTTTGGAAATGCTACAAAACAAACCCTCACGTTTTGCTCACTTTTGACCAGGTGCACAATCCCTTGCGCCTTCCACGCGAAACGACATCTGAATGTCAAAAGGTGGTCCGAGCATGTGGTGCTTTTAACATTTTGACTTCGAAATGTGCTTCGCGCCACAACGGCGTGCACTTTTTCGACATCTCAACTTCCAAAGGTGGTCCGAGAATGGTGTGTTTTATGCATTTTGACTTCGAAATGTGCTTCGCGCCAAAACGGCGTGCACTTTTTTGACATCTCAACTTCCAAGAGTGCTCCGAACATGGTGTGTTTTGTACATTTTGACTTGGAAACGCGCTTCGCGCCACAACGGCGTGCAATTTTTCATCTCTGATCTGGCCAGACGGCTCCGCACACGCCGCTTTAGCGAGCCTACTTCTCGGCCCTCCGCACCCACAAATCATTGGAAAAACACAGTGTTTCGCGACTTTCCTACCTTTTCACGCACCTGGGTCTTCTTTCTTCGGAGACTTTCTCTTTTTGATCTTCTTTCTTCTTCTCTTCTCTTCTCTGACTCTTCCCATCTCTGCTTTTCATCTGCCCGTATTGTCGGAAGTTTGACTTCTAAACTTCCTTCGATACGTGGTACTGAGACTTGTGGCGCTGTTTTGCAGGGCTCAGATCCCTCTCATCGCTTTGGCGAGCAGCAGAGTCCTCAGGAACACTTAGGAACAAAGTGAAAGGTGATTTCTCTGATTTTTCGAAGCGACGTTTTCTTTTGGTTTTCCGGATTCCAATGATTTCCTGGAAACGTCACAAACTTGATTAAGGGTGACCGTAGGCCTCAAGGAACCTTTGTCTTCGAAGAATGTCTCAAAAACCCAGGTGTTCACAGCGAGTTATGGGTGATCTCAGCATCGACAAAGCTGCGGTGCTCGGTCTCAGAGGACGCAGCTGGAACCCAGTTCTGTTCAATGCATTGCATTGTGTTTGATTATGAATGATTATGATTGCTTAAGTGCTTCGCTCAGTTTGCTTCAACCGCAAACTACACTGCAGCTACAGCTAGTCGATGTTGAGTCAGCGCTGTTTTGCGAAGTCTTTTGACGGCAGGGCCAGTAGCACTGATTTGTCATTTTGACGTAGCTGCCCTTGGGTCATCTAGGGTCATCGTTGTGGCCACGGATGCCATACTGTTCCTGCACCAACGCAGCAAATTTATCGTTTGCTTGATCATTTGTCCCAATCATGCAGCAGCCATTGGGCTCTGACACATTGACCTTCTCAGCAACCCTTTGACAGCGGCTCCTACTTCCCGTCGCCAAATCAGCTGAGTACCATTTGCTCAGGGCTAGGTTTTGTGTTCCCAAACAACGTTGTCGGCGCCAAGACCAAGTGAGGCAATAGTAAAACAAGAATCACTCTAGCAGAGCACTGTGAAGTAAAGTGTGAACTGAGTACCTAGCCGCCACTCACGAGGACCCCATGCATAAATTAAAACTGCAGACATCTTAGAAGTCCTAGACTCAACAACTCAAAAGCTGTGCGCAATTCCCAGCCAAGTTTTGCATTTTCCTGGCTGGGTTTTGTCTGTTTCATTGCGTGACCGCGTGACCCTCAGATAAGTCGACGAAGTGCAGGTCATATGCAACCAGCGAAATCGCAAAAGATGCTTCTGTTAAGTACTGAGTTAAGGTTCTGCTCACGCCATGCTTAGTGTTTTCAAGAGCGTTCTGTCTGTCAAGCCTCGTACGAATTGCCGTAGGAAGCTGTGCCAAACATGTCGTTTGCAAGGCATCGAAGGCAAGAGAGACAAGGCAGACCTAGGCAGTCCCTGATTAGTAAAGTGGTAGAACCATACAAAAGCGACAAAAAAAGGCATGACTTAAAGATGTAAAACACACATTGTACTATACGAATTGATTATGCAAAGTATTTCTATCTCCCTACATGCATTCACACTGGACATCCATACCTCTATGTATCCGCACATGGCTGCACGCAAGCCCCACACGCCTGCATGCCTGCCTACAGTATCCACTTGCATAAGTGCGTGGGCACGCTTGCTTCGATGGCAACGCATACACACACAATTCACTAAATAGTGACATGCTGTACCTGCATACACGCACAGATCCAAACACACACGCACATATATTATATAATACATATACGTACACATGTATCCTTGCGTCCATGCGTCCAGATACACAGTATATCAGGTACGTTTGCAACACATACTTTGCTGTTAATCTTTTCATCGGACAAACAACATATGCAGCCTTGCATGCACATGCAGACGCTGCTTGAAGAAACAGTTTACCCGCTTGAGCAACTGAGGAAAAGAGATATGGCGAGCTCCCCTAGCCTGCTGATGGCCGCAGAACTCTTGAAGTTTTGAGTGTGCAAAAACCTACGAGACATGTGCAATCACGATAGGAAACAATAGTAGTTTTTTGTCTGTATTAGTCTTAAGATTCCATGTGAATTCCATGAAGATTCCATGATAGTTAGTACGGGTATTGTTGGATCAGACTTTAGATAACCATTCTGCTTGGTGACATCATTGAGGTAAACTTCCAACATCTTCCGACTCTGTCTAAAATACTCCAACTTGTCGTCGTCGAACTCTGATTCCTCTCTGCTGCATCTGCTATTTGTTTCCTTATTCTTTTCAGCCTCAGCCTGCTGTGCACAGAGGCCGCCTTTGGCAGCTTGAAGACGGAAGCAGGGCTGAAGGTTTGCTTCGAACACAAACTCACTGCTTTCCCGTTTGGCTTACATGACTTTCATATGATGACTTTTACATGATGACTTATATGCTGACTGCATTGGCTGAATTCAGCTGACCCCAAGATGATATTAGGCAGACTTCTTGACTATGATGTCTCCTCACTGTGCATGTTCAATCGCTCTATCAAGCTCCTGTTGAGCATTGACATGGGCAGAATTCACTCAAGAAGAGATGCAGAAAGTGCAGCAGAGATATTGGGGATCGAAAAGATTAGAAAGTTGCAAAATGATTCAACATGAATCAAAATGAATCAAAATGAATCAAAATGTAACTTTTTGCCCTCTTTGAAAGGAGCTCAACGATCACCTGGCCAGCACCAGCTATGTTTGCAGCGGTGCCAAGAGCTTGGGATGAGCAAATGTGCTGGCAACTTTGACTCATGCGGCATCAAAAGAGGATAACAACTGTGACGCAAAGTGAAAGTGTCATGGCAGGGTTTGTCATTTGTCACGCTGGGTGCCAAGGCCACGGCAACACAGGAAGATTTTGACTTCTTGGACCAGGTCTTGAACCTGCAGTTAGTCTTTTAACCTTGCAACATTGTTCTCTGTGGTGAAACTAAAATGCGACCACTATGATGACAAGCATGGCACTCTTGCAACATCTTGCAAGGCTTCGTCAACATCCAGACACACTTCTTTCTTGCTCTTTGGTCTTTGGGAGGCTCCGGGCAATGTTGGCGCGCAATTTCCTCATGTGAGACGTTCTGGCCTCGTTTCTGAAAGTCACATCCTGACCTCATCATTTTAGGGTGAAATGAGGCTGGGCTCAGCACATTCGAAACTTGAAGACAAAGTTTCCTTTCCGGAAATGGCCTTCCGCCTGCGCCTCAAAGATCAGGCCCTGTTTTTGTTGTCGCACCCTTGTCGCCCTCAAGCGATTTGAATTGATTTGCATTGTGCCTATCCTTTTGAGTTTCCGAAATCGAGGCTGCAAAAGACAAGGGCGAAGCCAAGTCAGAAAAGGGCAAGGCACAAGATCGTTTCCGGGGAGATGCGTTGATGGATTCTTGCGTAAATGTTGCCATCAGCAGTACTTTCAATACTTTTTGGAATATGTGGAATGCTTTTGGAATTTCTTCGAGTTGATTGTTCGGAAGCTGGGCAGGAGAGCTTGGGTATAAACGTGGAACCCCAATAAAGAAGAGCAAGCCGCGCCGAGCACACTATTTCAGTAGGTGAAAGTTGTGAGGCAATTCATGTGGCAGAATGAGGTCGATGCTAGCATCTAGCTGCTAAAATCCCTCTTTGCATTGCTCAATTTGTTTGAGGACCAAGCAAAGCTTGAAGGTCTGCTACCAGGTGCTGAAGTTGGCAAGGCTTGGCCAGACACTTTCTTTTCCCATGTTTTCCTTTTCGTTTGTTTTCACAATTTTTCACAGATGTACTCAGATGTACATGGTTTCTCGGCATGTTCTTTGTAGCACTTTGTGGCACTGTGTGGGCCTCGATGCACACCATAGGTTGGATCGCCCGTGTTTGGTTGTAGGTGTGTACACGCTTCCCGCCGGAGCCAAGCGGCTATTTGCACATTGGCCACGCGAAGGCAGGAAATGAAGCAGATTTCCTCGAATGTAAAACAATAAAGCAGATTTCAGGAACATCTGACTATGAAGTGGAGAGCGGAACGTCATGAAATGTCTCACGAAATGTGATGGGATTCAGTGAGATTCGATTATTTGGCTGGTCGATGTTGTTCCGCTTCTTACAGTTTCTCCATGTTGTTGTCCATGTTGTTACTGGAGCAAGTGAAGCAGACCAACTGATACCAACTGTTTGAATTGACTTTTTGGTTGCTTTGGCCTCTGGACATGCTTGTTCGAGGCTGCAATGCTGAACAGCCACTACGCACGCCACTACCAGGCAGATGAAAATGGTGTCCATGAATTGTTGGAGGCTAAAACAATCTGCAACATGGTAAATCCATGGAAATCCGAGATATATGTCATTCATTGTCATTCTACATCCAAATGAACAATAATGAGCAGAAGTAAAGTTCCTTGGTGGGGTTTTGTAGTCCATCCCTATCAGGCCCTATCAGATGCTGTTCGCATTTTGATTAATTTTGTCCTGTGCTGTTCTTGCCATCCTTGTGGTCCGGTCCAGCATTACTGCTTGAATATATTTTGAAGGCTTGACACATTTTGTGACAGGCCATAGCATGTCTTGAAAGCGGGCCAACTTGGATCACCCAAGTCACTCAAGTCCATCATTGCCAGGGCAAACTCATCGTCCGCTTCGACGACACAAACCCCAGCAAAGAGAAAATGGAGTTTGAGGAAAGTATGATCAAGGACAAAATGGACAGGGACAAATTGAACCCATTTTGTCCAATTGGATCCAATTGGACCAGTGGGACCAATGAAATCATCAGAGGGCGTTCTCCCATGTTCCCCCTGCTCACTGCGAATCTGCAGGGTCAATGCAGTGCAAAGCTGGGGGCGTGAGCCGTCAATGTGCTGGTTATGCAAAATTCTAGCTCTGTGTGAGACTCTCTGAGATTTTGATTCTTTTTGGGCCTTTGGGAGGACTTGGCTACACTGCAGAGCGCTTAGCGGCTTAGCAGTGCAAGCTGGAGCTTTCCTCACAAACATCACACCTGAAAGAATGTTTGGGCGTCTCTTGATGGTTTTGACTCCTGCTCGCTTTGGAAGTGGTTTGACATGCAATGATCTCAGGCAAGTTCAGCCAGACATGGTCAGCCACACATCTGACTACTTTGACCAACTTCAAATAGCGATGGAGGACACCAAATGCGAAGTTGCAGAGACATAACAAACCTGACGAGGAATCAATCACAACCAATCAAATCTTTCGGATGTTTGTCCAGATTTCGTTCGACAAAACCTGGCTGAACACACTAGGTTTCGAATCAGACAGGGGTCACATTCACCTTCCGGACCAGATGTCATTCATCCCGTTCGCACAAAATGTGTTTCCTATGATGCGGATATTCAGATACCTGTGCATGTCTACTTTGACTGATGCTATAGTTGACAGAAGCCGTTATCATTCACACAGAAAATTAGCGCCCTTTTTAGTGAATGCTTCTGCCTCGAAAGCCTGGCATGAGAACTAGCATCCGGACTCATAGCACCATATGGCACTAGTCGCCAAGTCCATTTATATGGCCAACCGGGCCAAAGCTGTCCCACGTTTGAGGATCTCATTAAGAAAGGGAAAGCTTACGTGGACGACACCGACCAGGAAACCATGAGGCGGATGAGCAGAAGACAAGCGCAACTCAGCGGTGTGCAGGATCAAACCATTTAAGAAACGACCAAATTTGCTAAATTGGTTCAAATATGTTCAAATTGTGCAGAAACATTCAGAAGCTTTCATATGCGAGTGTTGAGCGGCAGGGCTGAGCGTGACAAGGGCACTGCAAGCAAGTGCAGATCACAGCAGCACCCTCAGTTCCGCGATCAGCGATGTTTCCCACGATCAAAAGTTCCAAGAGTTCCACGAGGCCCAAGAGTTCCAAGAGTTCTAAGAGCAAGTTGAGATGTTTCCAGATTTGAGTGAGAAGTTGGTCAGTGATGTAAGCATCACCGGACAATAAGTTCGCTAGTTTGCTTTTGGCAGAAATGAACGTTGTGTTCATTTGTTAATCTTTTTCTTGCATTTCTGATTGCAATGTTTTTGAATGGTCATTTTCTCAAGGCCCGTGGAAGAGAATCTTCGACGTTTTGCTGAGATGCTGAAAGGTCGGAGGGGAGTTGCAAAAGTCTTTCGAGACGTGCAACAAGCCTTGCCTTGGTTCGCTTCGGCTTCCTTTGACGACCCTTTCACCTTCGGTGACTTTAGATTTACTGAGTGATTTACTGTGCTTTGCTGCTTCTTTGCTCCGCTGCTTATTGCTCCTTATTGTTCCTTATTGCTCCTTTACCATTTTTCTGCAATTTTTCTGCTGTCTTTGTACCATCTCCAACCAGACCATCCATTTGCCCCCTTGGCTTTCGGTCGGATCTTTCGGATCTTTCGGATCTTTCGGTTTCGCCTCCAGGCTCGGAAGAAGGACTCAAGATGTGTGTCCGTGGTAAGATGGCGCCCTGGCTGTGACAGAACTTAACATTTTTCCAACACAAGGTGAGGATGTGATATGGTGTGATGGTGTTATGGTGGACATGTGGTATGATATGGTGTAATAATCTGTGTTATGATATGGTGTGTGTGTGTGAATGTGTGTAATACAGTGTGAGATCGTGTGATACCAAAATAAGCCAAATTTTCTGCACTATGCTGACTATGTAGTTTGTTCTGTTCAGGCCAGTGTGCACGTGCACCAAGGATATGCAAAGCGCAAACAAGTGTTTACGAGATCCTGTGTTTTACCGATGCAAGGTAGAGCTGCGGAAGCCTCAGTTCATCTTTGATTGTTGTCCTCGCCAGAAAGATGAGAAGCCAGTGGCTCTAGCAACAAGCTGTTTTCGTGGTCTTCTCTCCTTATTGGCACAAAGTTATTGATGTATTTACACAAATGAAAGGATCCGAAAGGGTCCGCTTGCTTAGTTTCTTTGTGTCCAGGGGCGGATAGCCAAGGCCCCACCACAAGCATGGCTTCAAATACAAGGTCGGTCTGAACCATTTCTAAGAAATGGAGTCTTTGGTTTGAGCATCTCGAGCAAGCTTTGCTTGCGCTACCCGGATTCTTCCCTTCTTCCCTCTTCACTTCGTCACTGTCCTCAAGCTTCGCAACGTTTTGCCTGTCAAGTTCTGTGCAAGGCATACCCAACCTATGACTTCGCATGTCCGATCGTGGATGCATTGGAGGCTTCAACGCTGCGCTTGGCCACTCCCAAGTTGTGTAGTAGCTAGACCAGAACAGTGCAGCAGCTGGGAAACAAAACAACACGCAATGAGATGAGTAACCCTGAAGAAGGAACCACAATTGCGAATTTGGTTATATCCAACTTGGAGAATTATAAAGCATGGCTGTGGATGGAAGGCTTTGAAAACGATCCAGGTGAGAACAAGGCACACTGTATATAGTGTCAAATCCAATGTTGCAAGCATTGATTATTGATTGATTTCATCTCATTCATATCATATCATATCATGCTGTATATTATGTTCATTTTATTTATGTCACTTCATTTTATTATACAGTAGGTTAGATTGATTTATTGGTTGACTGATACATAAGACGCAACGAATCAAAGGCAAGTCCAAGGGTTAGGAACTGAGCAGGACTTGATGAGGAGAGGCAACGACTATGAAATTTGTACGATGACAAAGGAAAACAACGCAACAACACAAGAACGCCGCTTTTGTTTTCAAACTGCTGGTGGACCACTAATCTTCCATCGAATTTATTCCTCAAAAATGAACAGAACCACTCGCGCCCAACCTTTTCACAAGCTTCACACAAAATTACATACGTTCGTACAAGCTTTGCCTCAGCTTCGCGCCAGTTTGAAATTGACTATACGTAAATATTATGTACGACTATGATGAGATGAATCATGAAATCCACGCAATGTGTGAATGATGAACTGACATGGTTGCCTGTGAAAAGTCTGTGTTAGGCTGTGTTGCCTTGCAACAACACAAGCACGACACATGAACCAAAAGCTTTAGGTCTTCAGTTTTGCGCGGAAATGATGAGAATCAGGAGGAAAGCAAATTGTCACTACCAGATACTACCAGGGCATACCAAGATATGCCAAGGGTCCATAACCTGCACTACATGTGTAGAGAAAGGATGCTGGGTGTATCGGACCGTTTGTAGATGTTTGTAGTTTGTAATGAACCTCATGCGCTCACTCTGGTAGAAAGACGATGAAAGATGAACAAATAGAAGACACTTGCTTCCGTTGTGAAACATCATAGTGATACATCTGGTGGCCATTTCCAATGACCCAGACAAGACTGAAGGATAGCAATTGTTCAATGCTTTGGAAACCGAGACTTTGATTGATAGCAATATTTCAACGCTGTTGAAACTGAACTTACATAAACTCTTCAAGACATACAAAGAATGGTACACTCTGCCAGCGATGAGTGAAACAGTCCTTCAACAAACTGAGCTCTCACATGCTGTGGTCACATCCTGCGGTCACATGCTGAGTTTGCATGCTGTCATTCTGCAATTGGTCAAGAGCCAGGGCGTGACTCATGCGCTGCGGACGATCGAATACAGGGATCGTGCAGCTATGTATGAGTAAGGGCCTAAGCATTCTTGGTTGCCCAGAGAGTTTCGGTCGATAGCCTTGCGCCTGCTCAGACACCTCTACCCTGGCGGTTTTCTTTGCTTTGCTTCTCGAGAACATTGTTGCCACCCTTTTTGTCTTCAGCGATGATGTTGATTACTTTCACCAGACTCGAATCAGAATCAGATCTAGCTGCGGCAAACTAAGCCAGAAAAATGATAGGTGAGAAATTGGAACCAGTGAGTGATTTCGAAGGACTCCCGGCACTTGTAGTGTGGCTATGCTTAGAGATCTCCGAGGTGGGTGCTGGAAGCGACCGGTTCACGAAAAGTTGACGTGGTCGAATTTGCAGCAACACTTAGTTCCACTTGAGACGCCACTGAAGATTCGTTGACATGGTATGGTGTGTATGTGTGTGTGTGTTTGCGTGCTGCATTTGCCTCCATGTCAAACTCTATGTGTTAACCATGTTAGCCACTCCAGGCTCTTCAAGATGGAACTGAGTAGTAAAAGTCAAGATTGAAGGCTTGTCAGGCGTGACTCGTCCTCCCTTCAGGCAAAAACTCAATTCTCCTACACCATCCTCTCAAAGAGGAAGCTGGCATGGTTCGTTGACAATGGGCATGTGCCATGCTCATTTGCGTTTGCTTCAACATGAGATTACTGTTCCAAGCCTGCAAGAGCCACCTTCCATTTACCTTGATAGATTCCCAGGTTTTAATTGTTACAATTGCTCGTAACCATTGAAAAAGTAGATTCCACTGTAATTCCACAAGCAATTTTGACATCTGACGAAGTCGATCAATGTGCAAGGTAGATGGCTGGGACGACCCACGCTTCCCGACTGCTACTCGCCACCATCAAAGTGTGTCAGACCTGCTACTCGCGACTGTCATAGAGTGGATCAGTCGGTGATGGTTCTTGAATTTGTTGATTCTTATTGTGTTGCTCCTTTCTACTTTTTAGTGTGCTGCGTCATGCCGATGTCATAAAGTGTTGAACACTTCCCAGGTGCAAGGTGTCATGCGGCGAGGAATGACAGTGGAGGGTTTGCAGGAGTTTGTCCTCACCCAAGGGATGTCGAAGGCAAGAGCGGTCAACAAACAGCAGCCCTTGAGGAAGCAACATTGACGTGAAATTTGTCAGTGGGGAATATTCAGCACTGGCCGCTTTGAGTACCTTTCAAGCCCAAAGCATTTCAGACTCGCAAGGGAGCTTGATAAATTTGAGAGACTTTGACTGCAGTCGCTGCAAGGCAACCAACATGATGGAGTGGGACAAGATTTGGGCCATCAACAAGCAGAAGCCGCCACCCCATGGATCAGTTCCTGATATGGTCGTGACTATATAATTGTGACTAATGGTGATTTGATATGATTTGATGCAGCAGTTCTTACGACCTGATGATCTTTCCGGGCTGAGGATTGATCCTGTAGTGCCGCGGTATGCAGCTGTTGCTGATGATGCAGTGACGGGCCTATTTTCTTCACAACGAAATGCATTGCAAGATTTGGATCGTTTTTGTTTTGGTATGTGGACTTTTTCATGTATGTTACTGTATGTTTGATTGTTTTTTCGTCTTTATATATCTTTATGTTTGCTTCCAACAGCTCCAGTGGGCCTAATTTGCGTGCTCTGAGGCAGTTCTTTTCTTGGACGGCCCGGCTGAGCCACAGAGTACAATGACAAAGCCTTGCCCTTAATGGCTCTAACACAGAGTACTCTCAGAGTACGCAAGCTCAAGATGCTCAAGCGCAAAGATTTTGCGAGACTGGATCTTCTGTACCATGCATGAGCCACCATTCAATGCAACCAAGGCTGACACAGATTCACTTTCATGTTTTTGACATGTTTTCCGAATTCTTCCTGTGTCTTGGCTGCGCTGGAAGTTTAGTGATCAGGAAGCATCCGAAGAATGACGAGTTGGGAGAGCGACTTCTCCTGCAAAGCAAGGAGATTTACATCGACCAGGAGGACACTGCTGCTTGGAAATGAATTGGAACAGGAAATATAGGAAAGCAAGAAAAGATCAAACGATCATGCAGTCACATGTCATTAATCGTGAGCAAAATCTATGTCAGATCATAAGTCATTGATCATCAGTGCCGCGCAATCCAAAGCGGCTTCTATGTGGTTAAGATTTTGTGCGCTGCAGCTTTTGCAAGCTTCTGCCCTTGTGCCGCCTACGATACTATCCGTTTGTCTACAGTACAGGGAAGAACAATTTCTGCACGTGATCACTTGCGAAGGATTTGCTTGATGTATTTGAGGAAACGCGCTCCGCGACGAATTAAGGCTAATCAGACCTGTACCCATGTCCATCATGCCTCATTGATTGGGAAATATTCCATCTAGACAGTGTTTGATTTATCACAATCATTATGAGCAAGCTCCAGCAGAACGCAGTTAAAATCAACATTGTGTCAGGCTCAATTCAGGGATTGGGCACAATTCCACCTGTCTATGCGGGTTTGTTTGCGCATTTATGATATTCTGGCATAATAATGCATAATATGATCATCTGTATCAACTGTATCGTATCCAACATTCTTCAAAATCAGCCCTACAAGAGGATGCAGCTGCTATTGAAGAAGGCGAGCAAGTCACGCTGCTTCACTGGGGAAACGCCTATGTCGACACTTTGCTTGACAACGGGACAGACTTGGAAAGATGCAACATGACGCAACTAGTAACTAGTCTGATTCCATTGTCCATAATATACTAAGGATAATATCACAAAATCGCACTGAACTCAGTTTGCAGAGTTTGCACATGTCATTGCTTACAGTGGCTTACAGACTGAAGGCAACTGTCAGTAGGCTCGGTGTGTTGTTTGCGCCGGGCCGGGCCGAGCAATGCCGAGGAATGGAAGAGTGACTAAACTCACTGGCAGACTTAATGTTGAAGGTAATGTGAAAGACACAAAGAAGAAAATTCATTGGGTATCGAGCTCAGACAACTTCATCTTTGCTGCCCATGGCATACAGAAATCAATCCAAAGCATCTCCCATGACAAAAAGTACTACTAGTGTGATGACATTTGCGCTAGTAACTAGCTAGTAGCCAGTGCTCTGCAAGCCATGAAGCCAGGAATTTTAATCATGAGCCCTCCATGATCCCTCCTTCCCACCAATTGCGAAAGGTAGCGTCACCTGCGTTTCATGTGATTTCAGTGATTTCATGTGGAGTAGCAATGGCCTGGACCCCTCCTTTTACATCCTTTTACTCGATTCCCGGGTGCATCCCCGCAGTGGCGGGTCGATAACAACCATAAGAAACCCGCCATCGCACGATTTGAAAAACAATTGAAAGCTTTCAATGTTATGTCAGAGATTACTGTACAATATATTATATATATTACAATGATTACAGTATTTACAGTTGAACATGTTTGCACCCACGATTTCGGTGAAGTGCACCGCGAGGAACTGAACCTAAGCTCTAATCCCAAGATCTGAAGAGGTTCAATCTACAAGGAGGGCCGTGTTTTTTTGGATTTGTATTATTTTCTGTTTCCGTTTTGGGCATTTTTTTTAGATTTATTTTTTCCTGCTTCTTTGCTTCTCTGTTTCTTGCTTTTCTGCTTCTTTGCTTCTTTGCTTCTCCACTGTTCTGCTTCTTTGCTGTTTTCTGCTTTTGTGCTTCTCAAGCCTAAACATACACCAATATATATGCACAGCAATATAAATACATCCTAAAGCAACTCCAAGTAAACCCTTTAAAAAACCTAACAAATCTGAAACTTACCCCAAACAAACCCTAAACCAACCCGAAATAACCCCAAACTAACACCCCAAAAAAACAAAAGCAACACTAAGAAACCCCTAAACAAACCTCTGAAACTTACGCTAAGTAAACCCTAAACAGCCCTAAATAATTCCTAAACCCACCCCAAATATATAGATCTTAAACCAAACCTAAATAAACCCTGAACCAACTCTAACTAAAACCTAAACCAACCTTAAATAGATCCTACATACTAGTAAATCTTAAACCATGCCCAAAGAAACCCTTAACCACCCCTACGTAGATCCTAAACCAACCCTAAATAAGCCCCAAGCCAACCCTAAAACCAACCCTTAAGAGAACAAAACCAACCATTAAAAATACTAAACCAAACCAATCAATCCTAAATAAACCCTAAAACAACCCTAAACACCCCTAGATGGCCCCTAGTCGCAAAATCCAATCCAACACGAAAAGTTTGAGCATCAACATTTTGCAAATATCATGGAAAATGAGAGGTTCGAACTCCAAACAAAGGTTGCAATACCGTTGAAATGGCAGCTTCTAGCTCCAAAAATGCTGCGAGTTGCAAGGACAGAACAGCAGATCCAAAAAAAAACAAAACAGAAAAAAAAAACAGAACAATTCCGGACCTCAACATCGACTTTGCTGAGCTTGATCAGCTTGTCAACTTGATCAAAAACAGATTGCTTAGTCGCACCCAAAGATCCCTGAAGCCTTTGCTTGACGCTGTGGCATGCGGCTATGTCATGCTACTGTCTGGTCTGTATGGTTTCAAGATGCTTTGAGTGGTGGCAAACTGTTGCCCAATATTGCAACATGACAAGATCTCAGGTTCCAAAGCTTGACCAACAGGTGCAGGGCCTGCAGGGGGGTTGGGAAATGTTTGGAATGGTTACGGCCACAGGACTTTCTCACAGTTTCCCCATGCGAAGCTTCGATTCCACCTCTAACACGTCAGAAAGAATCACAAAGAGGGATATAACTGGTATAACATGACATTTTGCGATAATCATGCTACAACGAGGGCATAAAGAGGGTCGTAGAGGGGGTCGTCTCGGATCATCAAGGATCTAGGATTCCACATTGACATGGCACTTTGTCTTGCTTCGACCAGGTGACTCCGGCCATTCTTCGGGAGTTTGACCATCTGGTTACAAAGCCGAGTGCCAAGAGTCAGCGAATGTCAGCGAAACTGAGAGGAACTGTCGAAACACATTCGAAAAGATCTTTGAAATATCTTGAACGTTCTCGAACTCTGTAGAACTTTGTAGAGTGACTGTGCGCGACTACCAGCGCCTCCGTTGTGATGCCTGAGTGATGGACACATTTTCCACCTGGGGATACTGTATGATACTGTACGTTCGTTCTGTGCAGACCGAAGATGGAGGACGATGATGACTTGCCCAGTCTCATCAATCCTGCAAGCGTGATGGATACTCAGGCCTCGAATCCTAGGACTTGTTTTTGCCCGCGGACCGAAAACCGTGCTCGTAAAACTAACGTTTTTGAGAACGCGCAACTACGTTACTAATTTGCAACTACGTTACTAACTTCTCTAACACTTGCATGGGGTGGTGTGGTGTGGGGTGGGGTAAGACAACTTGCAATTACGTTGTTATCTTCTTGTTCAAATTCAAACTGCATCATCTAGTCTTGTAAACTTGCAACTACGTTGTCCACTCTTGTGACACAATATGCAAGTACGTTGTTAGCTTCTCGATCAAGTTCCAACTGAGTTGTTGACTTTTATCACACAATTTGCAACTACGCTGTTATGTTCTCGATCAAGTTCCAACGACGTTGTTGATTTTGTTATACAATTTGCAACTACGTTACCGGCTCTTGTGACACAACTTGCAACTACGTTCGTTGTTATCTTCAGAATAGAATTGAGCATTTTACATGAGTATGTGAGCCACCACCGTGGGGAATTCACGCGAACAGTATATCGCGGCAGGCAAAAACTTCTTTGACATACTGGTATTTTTGATGCAGCATGGTCTGCAGTCCACCCAAAGCCGCGATTTACTGTTGTACGCAAAATCTTGGCAATGGCGGTGCGTGAACCGCAGTGCCAACTCGCAGCAGAATACGATTGAAGCATTGAAACGCATCTTCTGACGAAAAAATGTTATTTTCAGACTCCACAAAAACCCCTCGATGATAATGAGCTGTTACTGTGGTAAAACGCAAAAGAGCCCAAGTTTTGGTATCCATTTTTTGGAGGATTGTCATGAAAGGAACGCCTTTCGCCACAGTGCCAAGCTCATTTTAAAAAAATACGAGCAGGGTTTCCGGTCCGGCGGGCAGATATTGTTAGATCCAAAGTGACCCAATGGAAAGGCAAATTTAAGGGTACATCTAAATGGCATTGATGGGAAGTGCTTCTTGGTAGCACACACAATGTTTTAATGCTGTTTTTGCTGGTGGGTTTCAGGCGATTGGGGATCCACTTCTGAAGACTTTGCCAAAGGGCTGCAAAATACAGCTCGAACGTTGGATCCTCATTTTTCAGCTCTAAAAAGGTTCCCTCAGAACATTGGAGCGCCGAATTGTTTGGAAGTTGCGAATTCGCTGTGGTTTCACGTGGAAACTTTGAAATTGTTGAGCAGTGCAGATGCACTCGAAGCTGAGTGACAGGTGTCTAATGTTTTACATTGTTTTACAAACTTTTACATAGAGATGTAGCAGCACAGGGGGGCTTGTTGCCACCATGATGCGGGGGTGATACATGCGTGGGAACACTGGTGGTGCTATAATGTGAGATGTAAGTGGGTGAATTTTGACCGGCTCACTGTGATCTTGACACGAAAGAGGCACTGCAGTCAACCCCCATGTCGCCCGCCAAAACGTTCAAACCCGTGTTCGGTGGTGTTGCAGAGACCATAGAGAAGCATGATTAAAATCCGTCTCAGCAACTACGGCTCAGCAACCACGGCCACGCAACCAAAACTACTTTCGCTTCAGCCACCACGGCTCAGCAACTACCGCTCAGCAACCAAGCAATAGTTCGCTTCAGCAACCAAGGTTTGCAATTCTATGCAATTCTACTTGATTGCACATCATCTTTCGATCCCCCAAAGCCCTACATGCAATAGCATTACTCAATTCACAGCTTTGACTTTCCCAGAGTTCTTATCACGGTTCCAAGTCATTTTTTAACCCTCCACCCCCAAAGCCCTACATGCAATAGCATTACTCAATTCACAGCTTTGATTTTCCCAGAGTTCTTATCACGGTTCCAGGTCATTTTTAAACCCTCCCTGCAATAGCATTACTCGATTCACAGCTGTGTTTTTCCAAGAGTTCTTATGCTCTTATCACGGTTCCAGGACATTTTTTAACCCTCCCCCCCCAAAGCCCTACATGCAATAGCATTACTCAATTCACAGTTTTGACTTTCCCAGAGTTCTTATCACGGTTCCAGGTTTTTTTAACCCTCCCCCCCCCACAAAAGCCCTACATGCGATAGCATTACTCAATTCACAGTTTTGATTTTCCAAGAGTTCTTATGTTCTTATCACGGTTCCAGGTCATCTTTTAACCCTGCCCCCCCCCCCAAAGCCGTACATACAATAGCATTACTCAATTCACAGCTTTGACTTTCCAAGAGTTCTTATCACGATTCCGGTCATTTTTTAACCCTCCCCCCCCCAAAAAGAAAAGAAATACATGCAATAGCATTACTCAATTCACAGCTTTGACTAACCCATCCCCTCAAAGCCCTACATGCAATAGCATTACTCAATTCACAGCTTTGATTTTCCAAGAGTTCTTATCACGGTTCCGGTCATTTTTTAACCCTCCCCCCCCCCAAAAAAGAAAAGAAATACATGCAATAGCATTACTCAATTCACAGCTTTGACTAACCCACCCGCCCAAAGCCCTACATGCAATAGCATTACTCAATTCACAGCTTTGACTTTCCAAGAGTTCTTATCACGGTTCCAGGTCATTCTTTAACCCTCCACCCCAAAGCACTACATGCAGTAGCACTACTCAATTCACAGCTTTGGTTTTCCAAGAGTTCTTATCACGGTTCCAGGTCATCTTTTAACCCTGCCCCCCCCCCCAAAGCCCTACATGCAATAGCATTACTCAATTCACAGCTTTGACTTTCCCAGAGTTCTTATCACGGTTCCATGTCATTTTTTAACCCTCCCCCCCAAAGCCCTACATGCAATAGCACTATTCAATTCACAGCTTTGATTTTCCAAGAGTTCTTATCACCATTCCAAGTCACTTTTTTAACCCTCCCCCCAAAGCCCTACATGCAATAGCATTACTCAATTCGCAGCTTTCACGGTTCCAAGTCACTTTTTAAACCTCCCGCTCCAAAGCCCTACATGCAATAGCATTACTCAATTCACAGCTTAGATTTTCCAAGAGTTCTTACCATGATTCCAAGTCATTTTTTTAACCTCCCCCCAAAGCCCTACATGCAATAGCATTACTTAATTCACAGTTTTGCCTTTCCCAGAGTTCTTATCACGATTCCAAGTCATTTTTTAAAACCTCCCCCCCAAAGCCTTGCCGCCTTGCCTGCAATAGCATTACTCAATTCACAGCTTTGATTTTCCAAGAGTTCTTATCACGGTTCCAGGTCATGTTTTAAACCCCCCCCCAAAGCCTTACCTGCAATAGCATTGCAGCATTACTCAATTCACAGCTTTGATTTTCCAAGAGTTCTTACCACCATTCCAAGTCATGTTTTAAACCTCCCGCCCCAAAGCCTCTCCTGCAATAGCATTACTCATTTCACAGCTTTGACTTTCCTACAGTTCTTATCACGATTCCGAATCATTTTTGAAACCTCCCCCCCAAAGCCCTACATGCAATAGCATTGCTCATTTCACAGCTTTGATTTTCCAAGAGTTCTCATCACGGTTCCAAGTCATTTTTTAACCCTTCCCATTCCTCATTTCACAGCTTTGACTTCCCAAGAGTTCTTATCACGATTCCAAGTCATTTTTCCAACCTCAAGATCTTGATCATTGGGTTGAGGGGTCGGCAATTCATTTCCCATGTAATATGAATTGATTCCGAGAGCGTAGTTTCCTCTTCATGGTTTCTGAGACATCGTTTCGGAAGCATGGTTTCAGAAACATGATTACAGAAACGGCATAGTTTCTGAAGTATAGTTTCCGTTCCATGGTTTCTGAAGCATGGTTGCCAAAACATAGTTTCCGTTCCATGGTTTCCGAAGCATGGTTGCCGAAACATATTTTCCGTTTCACGGTTGCCGAAGCACAGTTTCCATTCCATGGTTCCAAAGCATAGTTTCCGTTCCATAGTTGCCGAAGCAGAAATCTACCAGAGAAGCATTCCAGAAATATAAGTGCATACTGCTGTCATTTGTGACAAATATCCAGGGCAAAGTTTTGCGGCCGTTTGTGGCCAGGGCAAAGAACAATTTCTTGGGCTGATGTTCAGACACCAAAGCGGTTTGAAGTCTGTCTGGACCTAGGCCGCGGTTACTACATAGTAGATCGACCTGCTTTCCAGCCTGGTCGTCAAAAGGTGGAACCGTAGCGTCCTTAGATGTCTTCACTTTGCTCATTGTTTGAGCTTAAGTCTTGCAAGGTGCACACTTTCGCGATTGCTTGCATAGATGCCCCCGGGAACTGGCAAACCACTTTGCAGATTTTTGCTTTGGTGTTCTTGAGAATGGTTGCTGGGACTTTGAAGACAGGGGTTCTGCTGCTACGCAGTGCTGCTGCCACAGGGATCTCTGCTGTTGTCAAAGCTGTGTTGGGTATCATTCTTCTTTGGTCCTGCCAGTGCCAATTCCTTTGCAAACACCATGCTACGATAGGTTCCTGCCTGCTGCAGCATGCTGTCACAGGTTGATTTGGACAGAGTGGCTACATGATTTTAGGGGCTTCACAGGTGCTGTGATACTTTGGGGTTTGGAGACATTTGGAGACTTGGTCGCGCGGGTTTTGTCCCAAAATGTCACAGGATTTCGCAGATGTCATTGGTGTAATTGGTGTCATGGTGCTGCTGGCGGTGCTCCGGCTGTCGCACATTATTGTCGAAGTTCGGTCGAAATCACATTTCACTGACAATTGACATGCATTAATCGAATTTGGCGTGCGGTTTCCCTGCAGGTTTCATGCCCTGTCTAAAGCAGTGTTTTTTGAGATTGCCGTGCTTGAGTTTTCAGGATGGTACTGGTGAAAATTCCTGATGGCAAGGGCAAGGACATGGGGATGAAATCCAAGGCGCATCGAAGATTTTGAGTTTATTCTCCTCAGCTCCAATGGAGAGTGAAACATGTGAAACAGTCTTGCGGCAAGTCTGTGCTTTTATTATCTTTCATTTTATTTTGGTGACATTGTTTTGCAAACTCAGTTTGGTGGAAGGCCAAAACCATGTAGATGCATGATGAATAGGCTGTGCTTCCAAATCTTCCAGTTATTTCGCATTTTTGTGACTAAACTAAACTCTGAGAACTTCATCGAGTTGCTCGGGAGGTAGATCCATCCAAGCTTCAGGGTGCAGCTGGACAGAAAGGCACAATGGCTCAGAATAGAGATGCAGCACTTTGGCGGTCAGATTTTCATTTCTGTTTCCCCTTCTCTTTTCTTATTCTGACATGTTAAATCTTTGCGACCTTCGCTTGACTTACTTTTGAGTGTTGTATGAGTCATATGCTCTGGAGCAGTTATATAATTGGCAACTTTACGTTGGAAGTTCCTATCTTAAACGCTTGCAATGTTTGCCGACATTGGAGCTGCAATGTTTCAGCAGTCGTGTTTGATGCGTTTAGGCGAGAAGGTAAAGGCTGATGCAGGCCACCGCGAGGGCTATGATAGGCTCTGACTTGTTATAACTTGTTATGACCCTTATGGCTTTTTATGGCTTGTCATGACTTATGACTCGCAACAATTGAAAGAAAAAAGGTGCATCAATGAACGCTGTGCAGTGCGTTCCTTCTTTCAGCTCATGAATGTTTGGTAATGAGTCAATTCATGAAATTGACACTGTAGAAGGCTCACAGAAACTGTGTTCACACAAGGCACCTCGCCCAAAGAGAAGAAGGTGAATGGCAGTGTGAATGGTGATGTCCAAGCCAAGGACACACATAGTCGTTTGTTGAGATACTGTCAGTATGTTGCATTTCCTTTACATTTCCTTTACATTTCCTTTACATTGCTCTCCAGAGATCTCCAGAGAAATACAGATGCAAGACTTACGCAGAGATTGATCCGCAGGATTCAAAGGTGCAGAAGGACGAGAAACCTGGCAAGGCATGGAGACAGCGATGATTTCAACCCCACATTCCCCACATTTGTTCATTTTGTTTATGTTGTTTATTTTGTTTGCAGGGGCAGACTTATTAATATTTTGAAACAGAGAACGAAAACACATTCCAGACGTACATGCTCTACCAGATTGGATTGCATTCACATCGAAGTTCCAAGACCACCATTGGACCATGGGACTTGGAGCTCCACACAGGGCAATGACTCGCTTGTGACTGTTGGATCCACTCGCTGGGAACTGTCCATCACGGTCGTCGTCGTCGTCGTGTCCTCCTCCTCCTCCTCCTCATCATCATCATCATCATAAGATGTTCCACCATGCTCCATCATTAGTAATTTAACTCGTGAAGTCCGGGTGAAGATGAGCACATTAGCCCATGTGGAAATGCCAGTGAAGGTTACCATCCGACCCCACCCCACCCTACCCTAGAAAACAGTACAGCCACAAGTGGGTGGATTTGGCAGCCGTGAAAGAGGTGTGACAGTGGTAAGTGAGTAAAAGTCGCAAGTGAATGGATCTGACCATGAGTTGTATGCCTTACACGCATTCTGGGCGCATGATTGTCCATTGACTTTTTGTGCGCTGCAATGACCACCGAATGACAGCAAAATCGCAAAACATGGCAACAAAATGGCAAATTTCAAGCCCAGATGACCAAAGATTGCAGCAAATTTTAGATTATAAAATACATACAGATGCATGTTTTTGAATTGTCCAGTCCCTGCAGACCCAAGATTTTCATAAGCTTCAATCTGCAGAGATACAAATTAAGATAGAATGGTTTGCAATAATGTGTCCACACAGTTTAAAATGTTTCAACGCCCTTACATGCTCTCACGTGCTTGCGTCCAGTGTCATAGAGTAAATGTCGGCTTAGCATCATTGGTTTGTCATGGAGCTAGGCTCAGGGATTTGTGCTACAAAAGTCCAGGCAAAGGCAAAGGCTGCTGCAAAGCCAGCTGAGAGGCCCTTGGAAGACTTTTCAAGGCTCCGGGATTTCGCATGCCTTGGGTCGCAAGCCTTTCTCAAGCGTTCGTGCGCTTGATCTTTTGGGGGAGTGTGTGAGAGAGCAAGTTGCGTCAACTCATAAAGCGACCCTTTGAGGCTCAATATCAGAGTTGGAAAGATTACCAAGGCTGGGAACCTAGCACCTTCGAAGCAGGTCAAGGTCATGTGAAAATCGAGATGCAGAGATGTGATATGACTGGAATGTCGTTTTAGCATGTTTGAGCCATTGACAATACCATGGGTTGGCAAATACTACAGTAACCCACAACAGGGGCATGGACATCCATCAGTCAATAGGAACTACTGTAGATGGAACTAGCAAGACCATGCATGCACAAGGAATCCCAACATGGGAACTAGCCATCAATCGTGGTTCATTCTTCTCTACAATCTGAGGTGTGGCCACACGAAACAGTTCCCTCCTTATGCCTCTGTAATTTGCATTTACTGCGACTGCAGGCAGATTCTTCAGATGACCCCAACTGATTTCAATACGAAAATTTGATTAGTATTCCTGCATGATGATTTGGTGATGAGTTCTTTTTGTGCGGAAGCTCGAGCAAATTGTTTTGGTCGCAGTTGTTGAAGCTTGAAAGTGCCACGTTTGGCCTTCAAAAACGAAGCTGTTTCGCTGTGCTGAAGCTATTGACATCTTGCCGTGTGAGGCTGAAAAGTTGTACTGCGAAGAGATTGACTTGGGTGAAGAAAAGCCACGGCAGGTGAGAGATAGAGTTGATAGAGTGCTTATGGTGTGCTCATTTTGTGCTTGAAGCACTTCAGCTCCGTCAGTTCCCCATGAGAAGTTTATGAAATTGCAATGATTTGCGAAGTTCAGGAAGGCTTCTTGAAATTTGTTTACGAAGGAGTGTTGGGCGGTGCTGATTGCAGAAATTGCCAAACAAAATTGTCAAAGACGGTCGCAATTCACACACATTGGTCCTCTGTGCAGATTGCATCTGGGCTCCGTGCGCATCTAAAGCAGGAGGACTGGAGTGAATTGCAGGCTTTTGGAGACTGGGCAAGACTCGCTGGTGACGTAGCTGTTGGAAAGAAACTCCGCTTTACAATTCAATGCTCTTTCACTATGTCTCTACTCCAGAGTTGCAAGTACTGAGTAACAAAGAGATTAAGCAGATCAGCGGCTGAAAGTCGAACCTTTCTTGTTTCAGTTCAGCATTTCCTCTAGGGAGACTCCAAGTGAAAAGGCCCTGGCACTGGCTAGCTTGAGACAGTCAAGCTAGGGTGGTTGCAACATAGTTCAATTCGAATTCAATTTCTCTGGTCGTGCGATCATGCCTACCCACACATAGAAGCAACTTTTAAGACAGCATCCAGACACAAAGCCAGAAAGAACAGTGACAAAAAAACTTGACTTAGAGACCCAGTCTTGAGCACATCTTGTTTCGGCAAATTTTACATTTGAACTGCATCAGATTGTTGTTTGATGGATGCCATTACCGCTGCCAGCCGTCCCAGCAACAGTCCTCCAATGTTCTTTGCCTAGAAGTACATACATCAAATTGCACATCTTTACACTGTGAATCACTGTATTCTTGCCAAAGTTTTGCCCTGCGTACACCTGACCCGATGCATTCCTATCGGAATAGTGCTGACCAACTCTTGTGAGCAATTCCCCAATCATTTGCGATATTTGCGTATGCCTTGAGGAGATGGAGGGGCAGCTGGTAATCGTTTTGGCGAATCTGAAGCCGAGGACAGAATGTTCACTTGGCATGGCAGTTTTGTGCTTCTTTCGCTGAGATGATTACAGCTGAGCACAGGAAGCTGGTGGGGTTCGAGTCTCAAGGCATGGTAATGTGTGCCACAAGTAGTGAAGGCAAGGTTGAGCCGGGACCTAAGAAGCGGAAACAAACCGAGCGGCTTGAGCCGACACAGACACAGAACTGCAATGCAAACAATGGACAATAAATTATATATGTGGCTTTCACAAAAGATATGTTCGTTTAATTTGACAGAACATTTCATGGTTGAAGGTGAGAGTCTTATTCTTCCTATTGCACCAATTGGTTGCTATGAATTATCGTACGAGTTATGCAATGATCCTCACTGGATCTTGTTCGTGGTATGTTCGTGGTATGTTTTGGTGTATACATATTGGTGTATGCCAGTGCATGCAACCTCGAGTTTCAAGGCTAATGCAGCCACCAGCTGGAGCCAAAGTAGGTGAGCGAGTCATGGCAGAAGGCGAAGCACAGCTGGATCATGCTGGATCAAGCTTTGACGACTTTTCGTCTCACTTTCCGTCACCAAACTGGTCCAGACAATCCGGACTTTTAGTCTCTCCTCACAGCTCCTTGTATTTCCATATTGTCCATATTTTTGCCAATGCAATATCTTGCTGCTTTTCACCTGCTACTGTCGAGACCTGTCAGGCTTGGAGATGCTAGAACCAGACGACAAGCTCAATGAGAAGTTTTGGCCTCAGGAACCTGTCAGAAACACTGCTCTGGAATGCTAACAAGAAAAGCAGGGTGACTATGGGTGACTATGGATGACTATGGGTGATTACTGATTAAATAAGATGACATAAGTCATAAGATTAAATAAATCCTTTCCAGGATGCAACTCTATTGCCGAGATATTCATAGGTGCTGCACGGAACAGGAGCAGCTGGGTGCAAACAGCTGAGGACTGGGAAAGCTCCATGGGAAGTGTTAAGACCTGGCTGCTTGACCAACCAGAGCCAGCTGCTCAACATGCTGAGCGAGCCGGAAAGATGTACTTGTATGATCTTACATGCACTTATGTAATTTAATGAGGAACGCAGCGCAGTGAAACGCCAAAGGCACAGAGAGATATAGAGAGGATGTATGGGTGATTCCAGCGGGATGATATTGGGAAGCAACATCCAAGTTTCCTGGTAACGACCATAAAGTGACCGAAAAGCAAAATTTAAAGTTTCCAGATCTCCAGTCCCCTGGTCCTTTGGTCCCCACATGGTGTGGATCCTATCTCCTCATCCATTGGTCTCGGGGTCCTTTCCAAACAAAACTAGCCCTATATACAGTAAGCCCTGAAGCGACCTGAATAAGCCCCAAACCAACCTTAAGAAACCCTGAGCCAACCCTAAAGAAACCTAAAAGCAACGCTTAGCAAGTCTTAAAACAAGCCTAAAAAATCACCAAAATATCATAGACAACCCTACGCTAAACTTACTGTACCTCGTATATACAAACCCTAAACCAACATTAAATAGATCCTGACTTCTAACATTAAATAATATTAAATAGATCTTAAACAAACACCAATAAAAACTAGACACTACTCCAAGAGGAACCCTAAACTCAGTAAATAAATTCTGAAATACGCCTGAGGAGTCATAGCAACACAAGAATCAGCTCAAAGATAGTCCAAAAGAAACCGTCAAACCAACGACATAGGCCCTAAAACTAGCCGAAAGAAGCACCAAAACAACCCCAAATAGACCTTAAAACAACCCTAAATAAACAAAGCAACTACACCAAAGCAAACCCAACAACCAACGCTAAATTAACGAGCCTAAGAAAGTCCCAAAACAAATAACCGCAAAACCGCAAAACAATCCTAAATAGATATTGAACCCACGCCTAAAGTACCCTTAAACCAACACTAAATAAACTTTCAGACAACCCCCAAAAAGTACCAAGCCAACCCTACATCAACGGTAAAGCAACCTTACAGAAACCCCGACTGGCCTTGCAGGGAACAGTCCAAAATACAATTTAAATTAACCCTACGTATCCCTACGTAAAGTTTGCAGCCAGATCAAAAGATCAGATGCTGCAGATGACACTGCGAAATGTTTAGATTCATCAATAATCAATGTTTCTTCCAGTGCCTTTATTTTGTGTTGCAGCGTGGATAGGAGGCCTGAAGCTCAAATTGTTTTTCCAGCAATTAAAAGTTGTTTTTTCCCAGTGTTTACCCGATTCCAGTAGTAATTCATGAAGCTCCAAGACTCTAAGAGTTCATGAAGCTCTGCTGATGTAACAGTTCAATGCCAAGACGCGCCTTTGATCTCAATCAGCAATTTTGTATTCTGAGAAGGTAAGCAGGGAACCTACAATGGGTCGTTGTGGATGACATCCGTGCGGGTGCCAAGGAGCAGAGGAGTAGTCAGGTAACATGATTCACATGACTACTAATGAATGTTACATGTAAATGAAAAAAGATGTATTCGGCACTTTCAAACAAGAGTAAGCCTAGTATTTGCAAGAGATGTCAAGAGATGACATTTAAAGTTGGATCAGACGAGCTGTAGAGCCAGGTGATTTTAGATAGTACCAAACAAAACACGTTGGAAATGCATTTCAAAGCTTGGCCAAGATCTTTGCCAAGTACCTCCAATAATCTCCGGCTAGAGGTTGCACTTTTGCAACAGGGGGCTCTTTGGAGACGAGCAAGGGCATAACTTCGGTATATATAACCATTAGAATGTGAGCCAGGCAACAAGCTACCTGTATCTCCATCCATCATTGTAACCACAACTAATTACTGTAATCATTTTGATCTATGTCGCACAAAGCGTGGAGGAGCATCCTGACAAGGAGCAGAATCTATATTGGGTCCAGAAAATTAAAGGAGTACTGCGCGTCCTTCTTCACGCTTCTGTTGGCAATGAGGACCAGTATTGTTTTCCCATGTCACGTGAGATGCGCAGAACCTAGACGCGGACTCTTCAACAGCAGGCGTTCCATCATATTACAATACATTACAAGATGTTACATCATGTTATATCCATTTCTTCGAAGTCCAGAAAGACAAAATGCTCGACTGTTGTGTCACCCTTGGAAACTTTGGGCCCAAAGATGCTGACTGGACTATTTGCAGCTGGGCCCATACGAACCCAGTAGTAAACTGGTAACTCAAGCGTTTCCAGAAGCGAGGGCATTGCACTGCTGCGATGTATGATGCTTGAGACTGCTTGGAAGCAGTTTGATTGACTTTGGTTGTGCTTGTCAATCTCACCACTCACCTTCATATTTTGTTGTTAGCTCTCAAATTCTGGAAAAAGCCAGGCAGGCCCGGTGACCTGCAAGAGTGTTGCTGGCGGGTGTGGCCATCTTGTTTTCACTTCGGCCTTGAGATGTGTTTTGCCTCCTTGGATTGCTTGAACCGACCTTTCTGCTTTCTTGCCCGTTGCCAGGACCATCTCGTGACTGCGAATGCTTGTGTAGAGATGCGTTGACTGTTTTCACCCAATTTCACAGCACAGCGTCAATTCAGACGCGATTGCTTTTTGGATTGCGGCTAAATGTGTGCAGTTGGGCCTGCCTTTGCCAGGGTGCGACTCACTGTTTAGGAAGGGGCTCACGACATCAGAATTGTGGGTAGATTCACGGACAGAACGGAAGGCATATGAAGGCATAATAGTCGTACGTAGTGTTTGGTTGTGAATATATTATGGTGACGAAGAGAGGATGGATTTACAAAATGCCGCGAAGAAGGTCAAGGAATGTTCGTTGAAAATGCAAGATGACAATAGATGACATGGAAGTTCGCTGCATAGATCCTTCATGATCCTTCATGATGGTGTACAGATGTGTACAGCCTATAAGCAAAGGTTGGAAAAATGGTGGCGTTTGTGCCTTCCATTCTGCCTGTTTGCCTGGCACGCTAGTACACAACAGTGGTGAAGCAGTGCGAGGTGCAAGAATGCACTCAAAGATCTCGCGTGAAGTGGCCATAGCATGTTTTCAGCTTGTGACCGGAGTCTTTCTTCCTTGCAATCTCAATAATCTTACACGGTGCAGACTGTGAAAGGACTGCGTGATATTGCGTGATGGCGTGTGCAGATGTGTGAAGGTTACCTTGAACCAAATAGCCAGGCTGCTGCGAGAACAGCTTAAGAATGTGGCTTGGTCCAGCTTGGCACTTCGTCTCAATGGCTGGAGGCTGTGCCCTCAGAGCATTTGCTCAACCAGCCGAGCGACGTTCCGCATGGTGCCTCATGGTTCCGCACTCAAAAGAACGAGCAATCTGAAACTCAATGTATCCGCCTGCAGATACAGCGGCCCACTTGATCCACAGACTGTGATGAAAGCAGTCAGACGCTCAGATATGGGAAGCATTGAAAGGAAATGATCACACCAAGGTACTGAACACTGCTAGGCCTCTTTGCATTCACTCGAGCTTTATTCCTCTACGATTTCAGGCGTCATTCTCTAATGTAATCTATAATATAGGCTCACAGATTCATAGTCGCACGAACAGATGGGTGTATTTCAGACACAAGGACGAAGGTAGATGTAGACGTTGGATGACTGATGACGTTGGTGTATTTGTGTGTGTATGCGCGTGTGCATGTGTACCGATCTACATACATAAGTACAGCTGCAAAAGCTATGTATATGATTGTATATGATTGTATATGATCGTATATGTATATAGATGGACACAGAAATTTGCAGCTGCATGTACGCGTATATACACGTGTTGATGTTATTTGGTGTCTCAGCGGGCTTTGGGCATGACCGCACCAAGGTTTGTGGTGGATACACGTCCCAGCCAAGCGAGTGCAACAGCTCGCCAGGTTCAGGGGAGCGATGGCAACCCCTCAAATATTGAGCTTTTCAGGTTGTCAAAATGATGTAAGTTTCAGAAGTCGTGATAGCACCTTTTGTTTGGGACAAAGAAAGTCGCATCAGTGCACTGATGTACATGATGCATGCTCATCCCTGACAAGTTGATTCCGTAATTCCTTCAAATTGATTCCTGTAGGCTTGCCAACTTTCTTGGTGACAGCAAGCGTTCCATTTGCGGAGATGCTAGCAGCCCTCTTTTTTCTGGTCTGGCTGGCTGTGGTGGGTACAGGAGATGCAAGGTGAAGTATACTGATACGCATTGTGTAGGTTTATGTGTTCGGCCAAAACACAGGTCTATGAAAACTTCCAGGAGACATATCATGACAATTCATGACATATCTCTAATCATTCTAATCATAGTTGGGCCAGGTCAAAAGGATTATTTGGGCTCGCATGATGTCCTCTGACTGTTTTCAGCTCTGCTTTTTGAGCTGCACATGTCAGGTTCACGCTGGATTATTTGATTCTATGCTGCGCCCAGTCTAACTCAAGTTTGCATATAGCACACGATGGTTTTCCAAGAACCATCCAAGAATCAGTCAAGACATGCACACACACACACATGTGATCATTGTCAACAGCATTTGCGACAAGTGGCTTGGGGGCGCAGACTTTTGCGGAAGCAAAGTTGTCACCTGACCAGTTCCCAGCAATCCAAGATGTTGTGCCTGTTTGTAGGGCCACATCAACTTTTCGGGGCAGCCTCCAACAGATTGTTGCCACAAACAGCATCACGCATTTCCAAATGGTGCAAAGAGCAGTGAACGGCATGCATATCATGATATATCATGCCTATTTTGTGTATTTGTAGGCTGGCGGGACCATATTTAGCCTCCATTATGTCTATGGGTTTCTTAGGATGGACGGCCAGATGTCAAGCAATCCCCACATACGGCAAAGAACCATCAAGCCTTGCAACATGCCCCTGCTAAGACAAAACACTACAAAACCTTTAGACAATTTAGACTCTAGAATCTTCATGAATCTTCTCTGTGAATGGACTTGCTTTGCTCGATTGCAGTCAACTTAGCAGGAATCCCGCTACATGTTCTCCGAAATGCTAAGTCCCTGAACTGTCCAGGTGTCAGTCCTGATTGGCGCTTTCTTTTTCTACAAGAGGCTCGAGCAATGAAAGGATGGTAAGGATGCAGGATAAGAATGGATAACGGACTTGACTACACTAAGGTTCTATGATGCTCTATCATGTTGGATTTGAAGACATGTTTGTTTGCAGTTGCCAGTGCGGTGATGTTTAGATTCTATCACGCAGTGAGCACACAATAGCACAATATAGCACACTGGTAAGCGTTGAGTCACAAACTTTGCAGATCGCAGTGTGCTTTGCAGGCATCTCGCCAGCTCAGTACGCAGAGTGCTCCGTGAGGAGGTGATGCTGGAGGCTGTATCCAATGTTCTCCGAGCGCATTTGAACCTTTCAACATCTTTCAACCTTCTGTGAATTCTTTGCCGGAAGATCCGTAAGATCCGGAAGTGCGCAAATTGGTTCCGGTTGTTTTTTCATGTTTTTCCCAGTTCAGCTTTCTTCTATGCGCGCGCTCATTGTCACACCCTGTTAACCTCACATCCTTTTAACCTGACATTCGGTCAGCCGCGCTTCCTCTAGGTAAGCTCTGTCCGGCCGTGGCACTTGCACATTCTGGGTGCTGTTGCATCAAGGGAAGGTTTGCGAGGAAACCATTGCGTGAAATGATGTGTTTTTGCGATAAGGGTGTTTTGGTGGTTGGTTGCATGTAGGGTTTGGCGGTTGCGGACAGTGCATGCATGGCACTTTCATACTGTCGTGCTTTGCATGTGTATGGCTCTTTTCTTCATTGGAACTGCTGGCTAAGTGAGTTTAGTTTGCCATTGCGCGTTGCTGCTATAGTATAGCGACTGCTCGTGTTTAGTGGCACGGCTGCAGCAAGGCAAGATAATTCTATGTTCTGTCCAAGCGCTGGTGCTATATGATAATTATGGTATATTATAATATATTATATTATGATATATTATATATTATATAATATATGTAATATATTATATATTATATAATATATATAATATATATAATATATATAATATATATAATATATAATATATATATAATATATATATATAATATATAATATATAATATATATAATATATAATATATATAATATATATATAATATATATGTAATTGCGTGACAGCTGAACCCTGACGGATCACCCCGGTTTTCACCTCAGCGCTATGCCATTGGGCTGGTCCCCATCTTGAGCCACGGCAGCAGCCGTGAAGAGTAGTGGCCTGACCAAGCGGGGCAGATGCAGTCTTTGCACCGGCCAAACTTTCTTTTGGTCAGGCCTAAATAATGAAAAGCACCTCATGTCGAGATGTTCGTTCTAAAAGCTTTCGTTGCAATGCCGATCCTTCTTCAAGAATCGACCATTGGCCTGTGCGCATCACATGACGAAGAAGGTCTGAGCGAGCTTCCTTGGTCAAGGGGTCGGTGATCATGGTTCTACCATCTACCCAGCGGATTTTTCCGTTGAGCTCATTCACTTCTTGCTTGATGAGTGAAATGTCAATTGATGTTCTCTTGTCACCACATTGAGATGCAGGATTGGTGTACTTGCTCACCGCATCGTACAGTGATTTTGAATCAGTAATGCAAATGAATGGAAGTCGGGCTACTTCTCGATGCCATTCTCGGGCTGAAAGTTGCAGTCCTCTGGCTTCCAAAATCAAAATGCGATACCAATGAACAGATCCAAGACCTCGGACCAGAGCTTGTGTCTCAGAGCTCAGCGTGTTGACAGTCTGTCGCTTCAATCGATAGCTCTTCCATGAAGCGACCGAAACATTCTGAAGACTCTGTGATTCTGGCAACTCTTGGTCATAGAAAATGACAATCTCACCACCCTGGCTATAGAGCTTGTTCAGTTGCTCGTAGCCGGCATGAATTTCTTTGGAGTCAAGAACCTCGCCCTTTTTCTGCTTGTAGAATGTCGTAGACCCTGTCCATGACTGTGAAGCTAAACTACGTAAGCTATCACTCAAAGTCCATGAATCATGAATGTTGGAGGTTCGACCGTTTACAGTGATCTCGGTAAGTCGTTGGGCTTGCAGATCATGTAAATCTGGTCCATCAGGACATGCTGCTGGATGAAAAGCCGTACGGCGGCCAGAAACATGGTGGCGAATCCATCGATCAGGGGTCTCTTCCCACCAATCATTGGAGTCCTGTTCCAAAAAGGTACCGAACTCCTTGGAATTGCCCCAGGAGGCATCAGTGACCACACCTGCGCGAAGACGATCTAAGGGAATAGGCATGACACGAATTCCTAATGCTTTGTGGTCTAAAGCTTCCTTGGCTAACCGGTTGGCGGCAATCAAATCTCTGATCAAAGGTTTTGGAAACGCTTGTTGCAATAGGGCAGTTTTTCCAGCAAGGTCACATCTGGTCTCCTTAGACAACCAAGATAAAACTCCAATCAATGCACGTAGTTGGTCAACTTCTTCTGGGTTACAAACTGAAAACTTTCTACGCTTGCGATCACGTGGAATGGTAATAGGTTGGACTCGTGATTCTGTATAAAATTGCTGATCCAATTGAATAGAGCCATCTTCCAAAAGGGTAACTTCCTTTCCAACAAATCTACCTGATCGCCATGTAAATTGTCCCAGCTTGTAACGGCTGCGAATGATCTCCATCTTGGCAAGATGTCGTTCTGAGCCACCATGAAAAAGGTCATCGGTCGCTAATGCAATCACTCCTTCCACATAAATCTTTCCCTCAGCATCCGGACTGGAGTCCAAAAAGAACAAGCATGGATCAACTACTGATTGTCGATATTGTAGCTCATCACACAGGAAATGAACAATGTGTTTGAACCATTGGTAAGGACCATCAGTTAGGCCATAGCATGTTTTGAGTAACTTGACCAGTTGACCACGGTTAGCACCTGGAAGACCTTCAGCCGGTTGTTCAGCATAGAGTTCACGATCAATGGGATCGCCAGAGTGAAAGGCTTGTGTGAAATCTGCAAAACCAGGCACCCACCCCATGCTCGCCATCAATTGCGCAGCAAAAATGACAGAATCTCGATGTACTTGTGGAGTACTCGTTTCCAAGTCCAAAAGTGCTGATTCTGAATATCCCTGCATCACATGGCGGCATTTGGCTTTACATGGTTGCCCTGGTGGTGATGAATCAAGAACCTCATCAGCAGAAAGCGCGTCTTCAACGGCAAAATCTTCGATGGGTTTCTTGGTCAGCACATATCTGGATTTCATAATTTTCTCTGGCGCCGTTCTTCGGATCAAACTGGATGTCTCAGCGTCCAACAGTTCATAGGCTCCAGTAGCCAGGTTGTTGTTGAACTCTTTGTGGATGGCTCTGGAAAGTCTTTCAGCATCCTTGCCAGAAAATTCACGAAATGTTGCTTCTTTTCCTTTCTTTTGCCGCTGTGCTGACTTGTTGGCCATCTCCTGGTAGTAGACTTCAAGAAGCTCCAGTCTACTGCGTTTGCTGACTGGTAGGGGCTCCCAGTCAGAGGGACTCTGGCTAACCATTTCATGGTCACGTTTTCGATCACCATCTTCAGAAGGTGGTACTGGAACATCTTCAGGTTTGGTGTTTTCAAGACACTCAGGTGCTTCTTCTCCAGGTTCAGAAAGTCTATCTGGTGTGCGGATTGGTGATTCTGGTGCCATGGAAAACTCTGACCTTTGGTCATCAGGGGTATCCACAGCTGGATGCTGTTCCGCAGGAAGAACATCTGGGGAGGCTTGAGTGGCTACTGCTTCAGGCTGACTGGTCTTTTGGCGCAGTCGGCGAGGCAAGGGATCAGGTTGTAGATTTCGCTTGGCGATCTGTGTTGGTGGCTGACTTCCATCTCCCATTTCAAACCATGTCTCACCTGTCCAAGTCTCACCGTGGAGAGGGATGTTGGCTTGGTAGGTCCAGTTGTCCTCCAAGATCTCCTCATTACCACCAGCTAAAAGCATCTTCGACTTTCGCCATGGTTTGAGTTGTGGAGTGAAAAATGGAAGATTTGGATCATCATCATCCGGTTGATAGAGTTCTCGGCGTTCTTGGAGGTGAACGCGGATCCAAAAGTCTCCATCTTGTCGCCAGTAATCTTGTTCTTCTACAGGTGGTGGTACTCCATCATCCTCTTTGGAAAGATCAATCACACCCTTGATCTGTTCAGTCTCAAACTGTTTCTTGGCATTCGAAATTCCATCTAGCCATCCAGACAGTGAGAAAAATTCTTCTTCTGAAGCAGGTCGAATCTTTTCTGGAGCGGCCTTGACAAGGTGGTGATTGTAAGAGAGCCAAATCGTAGATGGGAGCTGCGTAGCCACCACCCTTGCTGGACCATGCCAAAAATAAGTGGCTGGTTTTCGGGCAGCATCAGTTGCCCGTCGCCAAAAGTAGACTGCCTGCCCAGTCTCATACGAGTAGTGCGGTCTAGGACCGTGAGTGGCAGCTGCTCGAAGGGCTTGTTGGCAATCAACTTCATGAAAAGCAATGGAAGCTGCCTTGCGGATGTTCATGGCTTTGGCTACATTGACATCCCCAGCGGCTGCTAAGCTCTGAACCGCAAGGTCGTTTCCACCATCTGACATCAAACCACCAGGAATGCGCTGCTGGTAGCCAAACACTCGTTGCGCTGGAGAAAAACCACCTCTGGAAAGGAGTCGGTTCTTGGTAAAGCAGACCAAGTCGATGATCTGGTACCAAGTAGGCCAGTCTCGGCAAGTCAGCTGCTCCATGGTCTTGTAGAACATGTCTTTATAGAGCTGTCCTTGCCGTTCAACAAAACCACGTTGTTCTGGCATCTCAAGAGAAGAAGGCAGAAGCTCAGTGCCATCAGCTTCAGCCAAATTTTCGAACTCTTTCTGAAACTCACGCCCCAGGTCGCACAAAAGTTTGCGAGGTGGACCAAAGATTTTCAACCACAATCGGTATCCTACTCGGGTCTCGTGTGCCGAGTGTCCAGCCAGTGGTACCACCAGTTGAAAGTGACTGCTGTAATCAACAATGTTGAGACAGTACTTGGTCTTGTTGGAAAATGGCACACGGACTTGAAAAGTATCGATACCAACTACTTCATTGAGTCCAATCTCTTTGGGTGGAGCCCCAGCACGTGATGGTCTAGGTAGTTGAAACTTCTCACAAACTGAGCATTTCATGTTTCGTGCAATGTTCAGAACTCGGTCGCTGGCCTTGCTGTTCTTCAAGATCCTGAGAAAGCGATCTCGTCCAGGGTGTCCTAATCCATCATGCGCTCTCTTGACAAGTGCCTCAAGTGAAAGTGGATGGCTACCTGGAAAATTCTCCCTCTCCACAGCAGCTACCGAATCCGGTGGCTCCGGATCTTCGGCTTCATGCACAGCCAAGAGATCATGTAGGGATTCTGGCTCTGGAGGTCGGTCAGCACATTTTCCAAGACCTCCACAATCTTGATCAAGAGGTTCTCCTGCAGGACCAGGCTGGCTGATCGTGTTCTGAAGAGGGAGTAGAGCTTGGTTTTCAGCAAGTTCTCCGCATAGGACCAAGTTGAGTTCAAATTGCTCCTCAGCTTCAATGGTCCTCTGGCCATCAATGACATAGAGCAAGTCATGTGGTAGGCCAATCGAATTTGCAAACGCCGCCAAAATGGCCATGATCAACTTCACTGGATACTTCTGCGCCATCCGGGATCGATTGATGGACGCACCACGATCACGGCCCATGACGTGTTGGTGTGAGTGAGAAAAGTCACACGTTTTGTTCAGAGTTTGGGCAATGTCGAAATTGTTGGTGAGAAAACCAGATCTTTTCCGCATTGGTTCATCATGAGTTGTAACCAAACCAAACATACATTGATCTCCCCGTGCCATGTAACAATCCTCTTGAGAAATAAGTTGTTGTAAACATGATTCATTCCAAGAACTTGCTGACCAGGGGTGTTCAAAAAGAAAACTCAAGCCCAGTGATCTGCAGAGTTGACATACCTTTGCACAAAATCGTAACAGTTGCTTGGCCGCACGAAGCTCTCGAATATGTTTGTCAAATTTTTGAGGATCGCCACACCACTTTGGCCATGATAAATTGAGAAGCATGCTGAATTTCACACAAGGTGGAGAAATAACAGTCAAACCAGGTCTTTCAGTTTTGATGTAATTCAGAACATGTTCTTGAGTCTTTTTAGAAAGCAAATTCCAACCCAGTTCTAAATCAAAGGCTTGGCCGGCTCGAAGACCAAAATGATCTGTGTGTGAACCAAATCGTCCTGGATTGCAAACTTCCGCAACTGTCTTCAATTGTTTTGGCTGCAGTAAATACAGGTCTGTCAAATGTTTCATATGTGGTTGTTGCAATTGAAGCGACTCACGAATCAGTTGACAAGTTTTGTCAAGGTGATTGTCGGGAGTTTCACAAATCAATCGATGAAGTTCCAACCAAGAAGTTTCAGCTCGCTTCAAACAACCAAAAATATGTCGCCGCAACCCCGGCTTGATTGGTTTCACCTCAGATCCACTCACATGAAGAGGCTGCTGCGGCGATTGCGATCGGCCGCTTGGTTCTGGGAGGTCTCCTCCATCTGACGCTGAGACTTGCGCCACAGCAAGAACTCTTGGAAGTCCTTGTTGTCCCGCTCCATCTTGGATTGACTTTCCATTGAGCTCCACGATGTTGCCTCTTGCTTGGCCGCTCGAGTTTGCTGGAGTTTCCGGCCAGCTTCTGTGAGCTCGTCCCGAAGCAGCTTTCCACAGTCCTTGCACTTCACCTTGCTCTGCAGGCCGTTGGATCCCTCCTTCGTGGTTCGTTTGTGAGGGCAAAGATCTTGTTGCTTCTTGATGAAATACTCCATGTTCGAATTGCTCTGCAGATCTGGGCGAAGTGGCTGGTATGTCAGCCATTGGAAGAAGCTGCATTGTTGGCTCCTCTCCCGGCCGCATCGCCAAAAGAGACGGTCGGCATTCTTCTCGGTCTTGGAAATCCATAAGGCTGCATCGTGGTTGCAATGGCACTGCGGTGTCTCGCTGTTGACATTCATCTCGGCCGGAATCTCCGCCGAGCTGGCTGGACGACGACATCCCGGCGATGGAGGAACTTCCACCGGTGTCGCAGGCATTGATCTGGGAGTCAGTGGTGCTGCTCGACTGGAGGAGGCTCCCCTTTGAGCTGGTGCTCGAGCTGATGTCACCCGAGACCACTCGCTCGGTGTCAGGGATCTGGATTCCACTTCCCTCAAGGAACGTTCTTGAAGTGCTTGACTGAGCTGGTTGACCACCTTGTCGAGCTGGATTGTTTCGAGTAGCTCGCCCATCTCCACAATCTGCCGGGCTAGCACTCCCCGCGGCCCAGGGATGCGGAGTTGGTGCTGAACTCGATGCTGCACCGCATTGCTGATGATCATCAGTGCCCGCAAGGTCAAGCGGACCCAAGCCTGGAGGACACTCCGGCTCTCGCTTCCATCGCTCCTCACACGTTTGGAGCGAGGCCCATGCATGATCACGGTCAGATCGTTGGGCTGCTCCAAGGTCTGGAGACTTGTTCTCTAGCGTCACTGGTTTGAGCCGCTGGGTTGAGCCAAAAGTCGAAGGTGTCGGAGACTTCACCGTCGTGGTCTGCATGAGTTCATATTCATCTCGACTCCTTGAACATTGTTGTTCCAAAAATTGCACCATTGAATCTGTCAATTGTTGAATTGGAATACGTAGAGCTCCAGTTGGACCCAAAAAACATTGAACCTTGAAACCAAACCGTTTTGAAAGAAGCATCAAACCTTGTGAGTCATCCAAATGAAGTGTGGCTTGGCAATGGAGAAGAAATGGTAGTGACAATAAGAATGGAGCGTCAGAGCTGTTGTCATCTTCAAACAATGCCGGTCGCAAAATGCATCCACGCGGCCCCAAACTACATGGTATACAAGCCAACCTGGTGGTACATGATACCTTGTGGACACTTCGAAATTGATGAGTTTCATTGCAGAATGAAATTGGTAGTGATGATGGTTGTGATTCTTGAAGCTTCATCAATGTATTGATTCCAATAGCCATTCTTTGACATCCAGTATCAATAGTAGCACAACCATTGTCATCCAAATTTGTTGCAAGATGAAAACATGAAAAAGCTGCAGGCCGCACAATGTACTCTCGAGAGGCACGAGACAGATCCATGCTGTCAGAGGCAGGACCATTGCTGCCATTGGACGCTCCAGATTCTAAATAGAAAAATTCGCTTTCAGCAAAACTTGGCATCTCTTGAGACAGGAAGTTCACCTCCTTCAACTTGGCCTTGAAGTGCTCGTTCTTACCATGGGTGTCAGAGCTCCTCCGAGATTTGGACGGGCACTCACGGGCCCAGTGCCCTACAACTCCGCAAGAGTTGCACTTGGTGCGTTTCTTCAGCTCAGAGATCGAAACCTCATAGGTGCCAGGCTTCATGATTCCATCTCTCCCAGCACCATAGCCACGAGCTAGATCTCGGTTCTTTTTGGCCTTCAAGGCACCTGCAAAACTTCGGCCTTTGTTTCTCGAGTCCTTGACCATAGTCATCAAGATCTCTTTGGTCTCAGACTCAGTGAGGGTGACCATCTCGTCAGAGTTCTCATTGGGCTCTTCCAGGTCTGCCATGGTGGTCAGAAGAAGTTCCGCCGCCTCTTCGTCATCAACCTCGTTCTCCTCAGGAATGTCCATGAGCTGAACCTCCTTGGCCTCGTCATTGTCAGTGAGGAAGTTCACCGATGACTTCTTTCGGTCATTACCCAAGTTGCCCATGTCCAAGTCAGTCTCATGGATCCGCAGCCAATCCTTAACATCAGAGACCTGCAAGGATCCCTTGGTATAGTTCAGGAGAAGTTTGGTCTTCTCGGAGTCCAGCTGGAGGGCATTCACCATCAAGAAGCCTAAGTACTCCTGAGGGAGCTTCACGTCATGCTCACGGATCTTCCTTTCAGCGGAATCCCATCTTGTCATGAAAGCCCGGGCCGTCTCGCCCTTCTGCCGCTTCAAGTGGTAGGTAAGGCGAGCACATGCTGCAAGCATCGATTCTCGCTTTTCTTCACCATAGAACTCTCGGGAGTCCATGAGGTTGATCAGCTTGGTGCCATTCTCAGGGTCAGTCATCCATGACTCATCATTGGCCAGGTACTTCAAGTCCTCCCAGGGGCCCTTAGTGAGATTCTTCAGCAAGAGAGGACCTCGGGCATGTGGAGGAGTGCGCGTTGTCCTCAGCCAAATTCGAGCCTTGATCTTGTAGTCCTTGAACTCCGTGCTCAGTCCATCCCATTCTGGTGGAGGACCTGCTGTTGTCCTTTCCTGCTCATCCCTCGCAGCTTGCCATAGACCTTGGTTGGCACCTCCATATTGTCCATGAGCTGGACCCATGCCATAGGTCTGATTGGTCTGTCGCCACTGGAGGAACTGCAGAAACTCTTGTTCAAGGGCAGGAGCACGTACTTCTGCTCCACGCCGCCGTCCTTCTGACCAAGGGTCAGAACGTGCCCAAGGGTTTCCACTAGACCCCTCAGACGCTGCCCTCGGTGTCCCTTCTGGTGGTTCTGCTGGTTGTGGTTCTTCGGAAGAACCTTCAGGCACAGGCACCGCTGCCTCCATGGCTCGCTAAGCGAAACACGCCCCTTGGATCGTCGCCTAGGCTCCGCTGCCACTGCGTGACAGCTGAACCCTGACGGATCACCCCGGTTTTCACCTCAGCGCTATGCCATTGGGCTGGTCCCCATCTTGAGCCACGGCAGCAGCCGTGAAGAGTAGTGGCCTGACCAAGCGGGGCAGATGCAGTAATATATGTAATATATGTAATATATGTAATATATATATATATATTATATATATAATATCATATTATGTATATATATATATATATGTATACATATACATATATGATGCTTTGCGATATTTGATTGTGCGGTGGAACTGTTGCCTGAAGATGAGATTTAAGAGGAAGAAGCTGCACTAAACATTGTGTTTGTCGCGTAAGCGTGCGTTGGTGATTGGTGAAAGGTAGGGTCCGCCATACTGCGGTTGTAGACATCCACGGCTTATCTTCCATGGAACTGTTGCGGCAAAGTGCATTTACAATTCCTTTGTCTGTTGGTGGGTTTTGCAGCTCCTGGTATGCAATGGAACTGCTCTGAGTTGCCTCTGTCCGCCGGTGATGTATTTTGGTGATATCTTTATTCCTGTTCGCTATACAACTGTGGCATCAATGAAGGATTTGAATTTTCGCGCAATCGTGCGCTGAAGTTGGGGACTGCGCGGGCATTGATTGGAACTGCGTGAAACACCTGAAAAGATCTGAAAAGAGATATAAATATATAAGTTTCTACCTGTCTTTGCTTTGATTTTCCAGGAGTTCTGGCTTTACACACAGAGGAAAATTGGTGTGACCCTGGCAGTTCCGTGCCAACAATGACAGCCAGATGCCATAAGACCTCCCTTTGACAGACCTGATATGACCTATCCGTTTTTCAATTTTGGGATGAAACAGGATAGCTACCGTATGTGCGGGTGCGTTGGCGTTGGTGCTTTGAGTTCCCAGTCCGGCCGTCTTTGCGCAGGGGATTGCTGTGTCAAGGTCACACACACACACATATATATATATAATATATAATATATATATATAATATATATATATAATGTGTGTTGTTGTGCGTTCTGGTGTTTTGCAATGCAGCTGAGCTGTTGCTTGGCAAGGCGAATTGTTGCGGCACGGTGGCTTTTTGCATCTGTTTGCCTTCAAGAAAGAAATGCCAAAAGAAGGAGATTTCTAGAGAAAGAACCGTCAACAGAAGGACAGGTCAAGAAAAAGAGATGCCAAGAAGAAGTGATGTCAAGACAAGGAGACGTCAAGTTAATCTGTGTTGGCGACTGAAAGTACATGGGCCAGAGATCCAATGACTCAACACATGTTTTGGAAAAGACCTTGTGATAATTTATGATATATTGTCACGGCACTGAGTGTGTCTGTGTGTGTGTTTGCTTTGCAGCGTCAGCCGATCTTCTGTACGCAGATTCTCTCTTGCAGTCCTGTAGGAACACATGTTCATATCGTAAGTTTCTGCCGCTCGCCTTGGGCCCTGCTCGCATAGCAACAAGACATATATAACAAGTAAATACAAATAATATATATATATACATATAACAAGTATCAAAACTAACAATGCAAGGTTTTTGCCGGCCAGGTGCAGTCGCAAATGGCTGACTACGTTGTCATGGAGGTGAATTCCCGTGCCAGTGGTCCATTTCGCTATTGTTATGGCCAGCTCCGTTGCTTTGGTTCTGGGACGGAAAAGGGGCATGCAAGACATTGACCATATAGAGAGAGAGAGAGAGAGAGCGGAGAGAACTCAACAGTGCGGAATACGAGAACTTCTCTAAAGGCTGGTCAAACTGAGCGATGCATGTAGAGGTGATTGGCCGAGCACCAGTTGTGGTATTGCATGTGGCGCTGGCAGGACGGCCATCGCCCAAATCAGCGCGTGTTGAGCTTTTGAAAATCAAAACAAAATGCGCTATCTCACCGCACCGTGGGCCCAAAAAAAACCACGGATTGACAGTCACACCCATAGATAATCTTGTTCCATTTCCATGTAATCAAAGCCGGATGACAGAACGAGTTGAATGGCACATTTTTTCAATTTTTGATACGTACACTTTTTAAGGCTTGACTGTTTGGTGCCATTATTTTAAATTTGGAATTAATATAATTTACAAACCATGTGTCGGTAAAGATATCCAAATGAAGGGTATGCAAACAATGGGTAGCATTACGGGGTAGCGTTGCTAGCTAGCGGAGACAAACGGGTATGTTTGAAACAGAGCTTTTTTATGCTTTCCTTCTTTTTGAATTGAAGTATATACCCGTATTAACATCATTCTGGTACGTCTACCAAAGGGACAACAATTTCTGGAATGCAGGGTTTGCCTCCGCAGTTATGGAATGTTAAAACCATTTAAAACCACATGACACGGGGCTAACGGCATTGTTTGTATTTGTACTAACTATGTTTGTAGTAAATGTTGAACTCGTTTCCAAAAACATCGATGCTTGGAATTATGTTATTTGAGCACAAAAGGTATTAATTTTAATGTTAAGAATTTGTTTTTTATAGAAGGCATCCGTTGTGGGGACATTCAATGCCGAGAAGATCTTTATCATTAAAGGGATCTACTTGGGGGCATTGCATTAAGCATGATGTCTATTTTGTGTGTGTAATTTTTGTGTCAATAAAGGATATTACTTTTTAATGTTGTTTTTTTCTATAAAAAAATTGTTTATTTTCGTAATAGGAATCGTATTGATAACCTTTTTCCATTTACAAGAGATTATACATGTTTTTTACAAAAAGTATTTTAATTATATATCTTAATTATATGCAAGATCGATCATTACTTTTTTTGGCTACCGCCCTACATTCGAGGAGACAACTAGATTTTGACTAGTTGTAGGAAATTATTGGGCATATATCGTTTTCAATTGAATTGTATTCTTTATTTTTAAAAGGAGTTGGATTGAACCTTGTGAAACAGGCATTGTTGGGTAGGATTTTGATCGAAATATATCGATAGTAGAAAATGCTTTAACAGGGCCCACTCGGCTAAAGCAGCCATACTACCGACCAAATGAAATTGCATGGAAATCAGGATTTTGCATTAACCTTAGAATAATTTAGAATAATTTACAATGATCTCCGTTGGGGGATCTCAGAGGCCGCATGAAATGTAACGCAATGTAAGGATTGCTTGATTATTTGATTATTTGATTTGGATATATAATATTATTATGGTTTCTTATAATTTATTATGTTGATTTATAATTCTAGATATTA
>CAMXCT020001585.1:0-143605 GCA_947184155.2 Cladocopium goreaui | reverse complement strand
GCCAAAGCGTCACAGAGCCGCGAAGTCTCAAAGCGCCAAGAAGCGCCAAAGCGTCAAAGAGCCGCAAAGCGCCAAAGGGCCAAGAGGCACCAAAGCATCAAGAGCGCCAAGCGCCAAAGCGCCAAAGCGTCAAAGAGCCGCAAAGCGCCAAAGGGCCAAGAGGCACCAAAGCATCAAGAGCGCCAAGCGCCAAAGCGCCAAAGCGCCAAAGCATCCAAGCGTTCAGGCTTTGAGGCTTTGAGGCTTTGAGGCGTTGGAAAAGCGTCAAGAAGCGCCAAAGTGTGCAAGAACCGCCAAGCGCCAAAGCGCTAAAGCGCCACAGCATCCAAGTGTTCAGGCTTTGAGGCTTTGAGGCTTTGAGGCGTCGGAAAAGCGTCAAGAAGCGCCAAAGCCTGAAAGAGCCGCCAAGCGCCAAAGCGCCAAAGCGCCAAAGCGCAAAAGCATCCAAGCGTTCAGGCTTTGAGGCTTTGAGGCTTTGAAGCGTGAGGCGCCAAAGAGGCTTTGCAGCTTTGAGGCTTTGAGGCGTGAGGCGCCAGAGAGGCTTTGGAGCTTTGAGGCTTTGAGGCGTGAGGCGCCAAAGAGGCTTTGCAGCTTTGAGGCTTTGAAGCTTTGAGGCGTGAAGCGCCAAAGAGGCTTTGCAGCTTTGAGGCTTGGCAAACCTTAGCGGGCCTGATCCCCCATACTCTGAGAGAAACAGAGTATGGGGGATCAGGCCCGCTAAACATTGAAACGAAAGAAGGACTTCGATTGAAAGCCAGGAGGAGTCTAACGAAAGAGAGAGGTTGCAAACGAATGTGAGGAGTCGAACGAAACAAGACAGGGCTTGAACGAAAGAGGACAGGCTCTGACGGAAGAGGACAGATTCTGACGGAAGAAGGTGGGCTTCAACGGAAGAGGATAGACCCGAACGGAAGACTCTTAGCGGAAGACTCTTGTAACGGAAAGGATGGATCCGAACGGAACAGGACAGGCCGCTAGCCTAGCAGAAGAGAATAGACTCTAACGATCCCCCTTGGAATTTTTTAGGGGTACCTGTCCAACGTCAACGTTTGCGATTTTATCGTGGACGTTGGTGTCAGCAATTCTATAGAGATTTCATGTTGAAAGCAGCATTGGGTACTAGTAAGCTAAGAGTCTTGTCACATCTGTGAGGGAACATCTACCAACAAGGCTATCAGATAAACATCATCATCATCATCATCATCATCATCATCAGCATCAGCATCATCATCATCATCATCATCATCATCATCATCATCATCATTTGAGCCACGAAAAAAACTCAATGTATTGTTTATGTAAGGGAGTTATACTACATCACTTTCGCGAAACAGAAATGCTGGGTCGCGAAAGATCGCGAAAGTAATTTGCTTCGCGAAAGGTCGCGAAAGAGAAGTTTAAGATATTTCAAATCGTTTGTTTTGTTCAAGATGGTATGTCTTAGAGACGTTTCGAAGCTGACAGGCGTCAAGAAGCTGAGAGGTGTCAAGAAGCTTAGAAGCGTTTAGAGGCTTAGAGGCGTTTAGAGGCTTCGAGGCGTTTAGTGGCTTCGAGGCGTTTGGAGGCTTAGAGGCGTTTAGAGCCTTAGAGGTGTCAAGAAGCTTAGAAGCGTTTAGAGGCTTAGATGCTTAGAGACTTAGAGGCGTTTAGAGGCGTTTAGAGGCTTAGAGGCGTTTAGAGGCTTAGAGGCTTAGAGGCGTTTAGAGGCTTAGGCGTTTAGAGGCTTAGAGGCGTTTAGAGACGTTTAGAGGCTTAGGGGCGTTTAGAGGCTTAGAGGTGTTTAGAGGCTTAGAGGCGTTTAGAGGCTTAGAGGCGTTTACAGGCTTAGAGGCTTAGAGGCGTTTAGAGGCTTAGAGGCGTTTAGAGGCTTAGAGGCGTTTAGAGGCTTAGAGGCTTAGAGGCTTAGAGGCTTAGAGGCTTAGAGGCTTAGAGGCTTAGAGGCGTTTAGAGGCTTAGAGGCGTTTAGAGGCTTAGAGGCTTAGAGGCGTTTAGAGGCTTAGAGGCGTTTGGAGGCTTAGAGGCGTTTAGAGACGTTTAGAGGCTTAGGGGCGTTTAGAGGCTTAGAGGCGTTTAGAGGCTTAGAGGCTTAGAGGCGTTTAGAGGCTTAGAGGCGTTTAGAGGCTTAGAGGCTTAGAGGCGTTTAGAGACGTTTAGAGGCTTAGGGGCCTTTAGAGGCTTAGAGGCGTTTAGAGGCTTAGAGGCGTTTAGAGGCTTAGAGGCTTAGAGGCGTTTAGAGGCTTAGAGACTTAGAGGCGTTTAGAGGCTTAGAGGCGTTTAGAGGCTTAGAGGCGTTTGGAGGCTTAGAGGCTTAGAGGCTTAGAGGCGTTTAGAGGCTTAGAGGCGTTTAGAGGCTTAGAGGCTTAGAGGCTTAGAGGCGTTTAGAGGCTTAGAGGCTTAGAGGCGTTTAGAGGCTTAGAGGCTTACGGGCTTACGGGCTGCCTCCGGACATTAGAGACTTAGAGGCTTAGAGGCTTACAGGCTGCCTCCGGACATTAGAGGCTTAGAGGCTTAGAGGCTTACAGGCTGCCTCCAGACATTAGAGGCTTAGAGGCTTAGAGGCGTACAGGCTGCCTCCAGACATTAGAGGCTTAGAGGCTTAGAGGCTTAGAGGCTTACAGGCTGCCTCCAGACATTAGAGGCTTAGAGGCTTAGAGGCTGGCGACGAACTGGAACCCCCCCTCCCGCTACGATGGACCATCAACCACTCCCAGTTACAAGTTGCAAGTGGGTAAACGGACCTTTTGAGTTTTTGTTTTCCTGGGATTCCGAGGGGATCTCCACGTTTTAAACCCCAACAAAAAGGGCAGGTGATCCTTTCTCAGCAGCGATTCCCAGGTACCGGTACTTGCATCAACCGGCACCCGCCCAACACGCCGAGGGCCAACTTTCCACCCCCATCGTGTGCGCCGTCGCCGAGAACGGAGATCAAAAGAGATTGGGAAACCATAATTAGTCCATGTTCAAAAGCCCTGTTGATGATGATCTGCATGTTTCAGAGGGGTTGAATCATCAGTTGCGGAATTTAAGGTATAGGTATGGATCAATACCTTTTAATACCATTTTTAGGGGGATGAACATCAATTTACCAGCTATTTTTATGTTCACCAGGGGTACAAGGTTTTGACACACTGCCATATATACTTGAAAAATGATGTTTGATGGATGATTATACTCCTGGGGATTCTCATATGCCATGAACCGTTGAACCCTGCTCAATGGTGATAGAAAATCGGGACTTCGGGATATAGCAAACTATTGGCAAACTATATGGATCGGATTTATAGAAAACATTACAGGAAAGCCTGGTTTTCACCTCAGACATACGATTCAGGGTGGCTGGGCAAAAAACTCTAGGGGGTGGATTGTTTTTTTTTCTACGTTCGGGGTGGTTGTTCCGATTAAATGGAATTGATTTGACTAGCAAACATGCAAGGTGGTGCCCCCCAAGTTATAAGTTGGTTTATAATCCCATTAACTATAGATATATCACCTATAAACCATAGTTATTGGAGTTATAAACCAACTTAGCTATCTAGGGGGCACCACCTTGTAGCTATCGTTTGGGGGCACCACCTTGTAGCAAACATGGGAGATTTTCTGCCGCGACGGCCTGGGGAGTGGGCCCTCCCAATGACATGTTTGTTGGATTGCAACTCCCATGAATTACTAACCATTAACCACCATTAATCACCATTAATCACACCATGAATCACCATGATTAACCATTACTAACCATCAATCACCATCATTCAGAATTAAATTCATCATCATTAACTGGTTGGTGGTTTGGAACATGTTTTCTTTTTCCATATATTGGGAATAAGAACCCCAACTGACTTTCACTCCATCATTTTTCAGACGGGTAGGTAGCCCCCACCAACCGGATAAGTATCACATAGTATCACAAATCATAGTGAAATTGGGGGTATGTTCACTTGTTGCATCAAAGTTTCTGGTATTCCTTGCCGTGGCCCCATCACAATCGCTAGATCGCCGACCGCCTTGGACCAGGCTCCACGCGGGTCGAATCGTCAACTTAAGAGAGAGATGGAGGCAGATTTCGCAAAGGCTCACTGATGCTGAATCTCAGGCAAAATTTGAAGATCTCCGCGACGAGAACTGACTGAAATTTCAAGATTCGCTCCATGGATTAACCCACTATGTTTATTGATATGTTCAATTAATTTCCAACAACCCCAAATCAATCGCAATCCCTTAGCGATTAAAACAAGGTGGTGCCCAGTGAGCGAGTGCTGTATCGCTATTTGATATTTGTTGGTTGATGACTAGGTAAATCTGCGGTTTTTGTAAGTAGATATTTCCATACCTAGAGCCTCCAAGCACGCAGATTTTGGTCGAAGCGAAACCGATTCAGATTCAGCAAAGAAATCTGAGCGGTCTTGACATGACATCAAGTTTGCGTTGTCTTTTTAGGTGCTGGCGGCTTGTTTTTTGTGCGCTCGCGGCTCGCGTTTCTAAGCGTTTCTGGTTGGGGTCCAGGGAGTTAGATCTGGTAACAAACAAAAGGAGGCACCACCTGGCAGGTTTTGACTCTTATTCTGGTTGGTGGTTTGGAGCATTTTTGATTTTTCCATATATTGGGAAAAATACCCCCAACTGACGAACTCACTCCATCATTTTTCAGAGGGGTAGGTAGCCCCCACCAACCAGCATTTGTTTTTCCAACTTCCATTGAGCCACTCGAAATACGTTGCTGATTCTCTTCTTCTTGGTTATACTACCGGGTTTGTCGGAGAATAGATTATAAACAACATCAGCCAAGCAGTATTTGATGGGATGGAGTAGGGGAGGTAGTATGACATTTTTCCATGATCATCAAGTGATTTACCACTATACAACATATTTATTTTTGTTTTATTATATTTTATTATCCCACTGCAGTATTATATTGTATTACTGTACGTTTAAATTACCCCTTATCACCACAGTATATTAAAAAAAAGAACATCAGACCAATAGTCATAATTTCACTTTTCATTTTTTCTAAAATGAAATACCACGAAAAAATCCGTACAAGGTGGTGCCCCCTAGATAGCTAAGTTGGTTTATAACTCCAATAACTATGGTTTATAGGTGATATATCTATAGTTAATGAGATTATAAACCAACTTATAACTTGGGGGGCACCACCTTGTAGTATTCCTTAACAGTCCATGTTTCATATTCCATAACAGATTCCATGTTTCAAATACGGCGATGGTAGTCATATTCCTATGAGAATTTTCACCTTCTGGGGATCACGACATCCCAACTATGACTCCGTAGCGTACCGTTTGGAACATGTCATTTGGAACTGCTAATCCATTTCAAAAATTAACATAGACCCTGAAAATAGCCTAGTTTTAATGGAAACTAATCTTCCAAACCCTATCTGCCAGGGTCTATGTTAATTTACCAGAGGGTAATCCATTCCAAAATGACATTCCCAAGAATATTGTAGTTATTTGTGTATCATAAACCATAGTGAAATTGGAGCTGTGTTACCCACTTAGCTGGTTACTAGGTACTCTAAGTCACAACTGGTTAGTGGATGCTAATTCCCATATGGGGGTTTCCTAATATAGGGCTACCCCAGAATCATCCATTTGAATAGGATATTCCATTCTAAACCATCCAGCTATGGGGTATCCTCATTTATGGTTTCACCTCCACGTGGTAAATTCATAGGTAACTTGACCCATGCCCAGCTATCGTCAACGGGGGGCCCAAAAAACTCTATGACTCATATCCCATATGCTCCATGTATGGTAACATTTACCATCAATATTCCCCATATACCCCCAAGCATATATACCATACATGGATCCTATGGGTATGACTTTCCAAGGAATGGGACGAAGTCTACAGGCAAGCCCAAGGTGCGCGCAAAGGGACGACGTCGGACTTGGCGAAGAATCAAATGGTGAATCATGGTGAACACCATTAGTGTTAAGAATTATGGTTAATAATTAACCATTATTAATTATTATTATTATGGTTAACCATTATGATTCACCATTATTATTAATCATGGTGAATACTGATGTTTAGTGCTGAGAATGGTGAATAATAATGGTTAATCATTGTGCATCATGATGAAAAGGTGAGAATGGTCAATAATCATGGTGAATCATGTTGAAAAGTGGTGATGATGGTGAATGATAATTTTTAATTGTGGTTTATAATGATGTTTAGTCGTGCTAACGTGAATAATAATGATCAATCATCGTTTTATGATTCGTGGTGATAATGGTGAATAGCAATGGTTAATTACGGTTAATAAATGATGATTTGTGTTGATAATGGTGAATAATAATGGCTAATCATGGCTAGTAATGATGATTAGTATTGATCAAAGGAAGTTTAGTTTCAAAACTTTTAAGCTACGGACGGTGGTCATGGTTCGCATTCACAACATTATGTAAACCACATCACCATGTTAACCCCATCATCATGTCAACCCCATCATCAAGTAGTTGGGAAGTGTCACAGTTTCGGCGCGTGTGAACTCACGGGCGAAAAAAAACACTCTCGGGCGCGAAACCCTGTGCTTTTTTGGGTGTGATGTGGCTCCTGGTGTCGCCGAAGTAAGGTCTCTGTTTCCGCGGTTGCAGGCCTATATATCTGGGAAAGTCGTCGACAAAAAGTGCACAGGGCTGTATAGCAAGAGCTCGATGCGCACTTCAAGATCGTTAAAAAAAGGTATGCTTGGAGCACTTTTGGAAGATCAATGCGGAAAAATGTGAATGAGACTTCACCAAAAAAATCAATTCGCATGTCGGAGCACTTTTGGCAGAAAATCTTCGCCAGACAGCGCGAGCTCGATTTCCACTTCGTAATCGCAAAAAACTGGCATGTTTAGTAATGTTCAGAGAATGTCTGGAAGATATGGTCGGAAAAATGCTCACGAGACTGTACCGAGAGTTCGATTTGCACGTCAAAATCGTAAAGAACGGGCTTTGGTTTTTTGATTCGGTGATTCAGTGATTCTTTGCGTCTTTGATTCACTGGTTCATTGACTCATTGAATCGTTGAGCCATTGAATCCATTGGTTCACTGCTTCCTAGATTCAGTGATTCGTTGGTTCATTGTTTCGTCGATTCAATTTTTCATTGGTTCAGTGATTCACTGAGTCATTGAATCATTGACGAAAAATTGACGATTCATTGGTTCATTTTGAATCTTCGAATCATTGAAATTGATTCATTGCATCCTTGATTCAGTGGTTAACTGATTCGTTGGTTCTTTGATTCATTGACTTTTACTGAATAGTTCAACCATTGATGCATTGATCCGTTGAGTCGTTGGTGCACCATTCGCTCATTCCTTGGTGCACCTCACAACTTCAACCGTTCATGGTTTTTGCATCGCAAAAACTTTCCTATAGGATATTGATTTCTTATATACCCATTTCATGTTTTTCGAAACTTCCGCCCCGGCAGGGAAAACAATCTGTTCTAGCAGCGGGTTAACAAACCACCATGGGCAAAGATAGTGGCAACAGCATGCAACAACACGGGGATTTTACCAATAATTCCTGGGGATCCAAGGTGTTTTACACATGAAACGCATGGTTTGAAGGAACAGAAACATATGAACCACTATTATCTAAACATAAAGAATGAATAATATATATATATATATGAATGTTTTTTTTAAAATTTGTAGATAAATATGTATAAATATGTATATATATATAAATATATATATACACACACTTACTGTTTACATATTTGAATATATATATATATATATTGTGAAAGCAGCTCATTTCCATCTATGTCCATACATGACACTTCCTCCTTTTCCAGCAGGGTTCCAGAGAAGCCACACTGCAGGGTGTTGCAGGCCGTGGGCTCAAGTTGCCCTTTTTGCAAGGACGTGAGGTGGGTGGGAAATACGCCTTGGAGCCATACGTTTCTGGCCTTGGCTGTGTTCAGCCTTAGCTTAGCAAGAGGACTTGCTACTTGGTGCATCGAGATCCAAAAGGCTGCGCGTCCGCAGCATCCAGTTGGTGGAGGGGCATTCACCAGTGACTGTGGCAGTTAGAACCGCTAACCAATCACATTGGTAGCGGAGCCCCAGCAAAAGGCTGGGGCATCCGGGTACCTTTGGCAAACTGGCTTTGCTGTGAACCTTTCAGCAGGGAGGTGCAATGGCGTCAGCAAGTGATGGCACTGAATCGACGCAGAACATCTCCAGTCAGTTAGCTTACCTGGTCCCCACCTTCGACCCGAGTAAGGATGACCTTCAGGTGTATCAACAGAAAGTGCAGTTGGTGCATGCCGTTTGGCCAAAGAACAAGGTGTCTGAGTTAATTACAAGATTAATCTTAAATACCACAGGTTCTGCCTTCGCCAAGCTGCAGCTTCACCATGAGGAGTTGTGTGTCAATGACGAGAAGGGCGTGAAGAAGTTGATTGAGTTGCTGGGGGGCCATTGGGGCAGGCTGGGATTAGAGAAAAAGTACTCCGATGCCGAACGTGCCTTGTTCCAGTGTAACCAGCAAGCCGATGAAAGCCACGATTCGTATCTTGCAAGAGCTGACATTTTGTGGACGAAGTTGCAATCGCAAAAGCTCAAATTGGAAGATTTGCAGGCATACATTACCTTGAGAGGTGCTCTTCTGACAAGCGATGACAAAAAACGGGTGATTTTGGAAAGTGATTCATCGTTGGAAGGACGTTTGACTGTTCCGCGAGTGCAGGAAGCCATCCGTCTCCTGGGAACGTCGTTTTTCCAAGAAATGACAGGTTTGAGCAAGAAAGCTGTGAAAACCAAAGTATATGATCATGCCAACATTGCCATGGATGACACAGAAAATCAACCTGATGCCGATGATTTCACTTACGTATCACAACATGATGAAATGCCAGAGGATGAAATGATTGAGACGCTTGTGGCTGAGGGAGATGAAGATGCTTGCTTTGTGGCCGATTTTGAGCAGGCCGCCTCAGAACTGGTTCAGAATGATCCGGAGTTGGCAGCCGCATACTCCACCTATGTTGAGGCTCGCAAGAAACTCAGTGAAAAGGTGAAAGCGAGAGGTTTCTGGCCTATCAAAGGTCAGGGTCGTGGCAAGGGCTTCAAAGGCAAGTTCAAATCAAAGACTAACTGGTCGAGCCGTAAAAGCCTTCAACAGAGAATCATGGAGACAAGTTGCCGTTTGTGTGGAAAAAAGGGGCATTGGGATTGTCCAATGCGTCAGTCTTCTGCCTCCAGTGCCAGTCAGAGTGCTCCAGTGACGTTGTCTGTGGCAGCCGCCGACCAATCCCATGAAGATGTCATGCCCATGGAGTTCATGATGCTCCCTGAGATCACCGAGACACCAGCTCAGGACTGCCGATCTGTTTCATCCGAATGTTTTGTACAGACAGTTTTTTTCCAGGATCGCCGTCAAACATCCGTAGTTCCAACTCAGTCTGCATCCTTAATGGGGGTAAGGGATAGGATTAGGACCTATATTAAGGGTAATAAAGAGAATAATTCTAAAGTCGCCTCCCTGGTAAGCAGGATTGAGTCCAGAATGCGCCGAAGTGAGCCTGATCCGACAAAGCCAAGAACAGAGTCCAATGCGTTCCAAGGAAACAACCGATTTCCAAAGCCAAGCACAACAGATGCTTGGCATCCGAAGCCAGGTGTACAGTTTGCATCCGAGATTTCTCCAAGCAGTTGCACAGCTGAGGCCATGTTTTCCACTCATGACACATGGGGGATTATAGACACAGGTGCCACGAAAACGGTCATAGGCAGTTCGCATGTTGCAGACTTGTTGAAAAGCTTGGACCCCTCTGTCAAGGATCAAGTCAAAAGATGCAAATGTGATGTTGTTTTTCGATTTGGAAACCAGGGTACTTTGAAATCTGAACATGCAATCATGATTCCTTTGTTTGGCCTCGGTTTGAAAATTGCCATAGTGCCAGGAACAACACCGTTCCTCCTGTCCAATACGTTGCTGCGTGCATTAGGTGCAAGCATTGACACCGGCGACAACATGCTGAAGTTCCCAAAGCATCAGGTCACTGTCCCAGTGAAGTTGTCTCCAAAGGGTCTTTATCTGGTAGATATGAATCAGCTAATCAAAGCCGGAAGTCAAGTCCAGCGTAGTTCAGGTTTTGCCGAGACTTTTGCACAAGAATCTGAAACTCAGAGTGAAAAATTCCAGGTTGAACCGCCAGCACCTGAAAGTTTTTCAGGTAAAGCCGATGCGTTTGAAACAGAACCAGCTCAGATGCTTAGGAGTGTTCATGAAAGACACCAACATGTCCCTCACATACACAATGAACAACACATCACACTCCACGGAAAAGAAGTCAATCACAATTCTCAGACCAAAAGCTTTCAGAATCAAAACGTCGCCACCAACACCGAAGCCTTGTGTCAGTGTCCAAAGATTCCGATCGTTCCCAAGCCGATTTCACCGAGTTGCCACCATGAGCGACTGGACTCAGAGATTGGCCAAAGTGCAAGCCTCGCTGCCGCAGGAGACTCCCGAGGAGATAGACCACTTGTCCATCGAGGAGCTGAAGTTGGAGGTCATGACATTCGGAAAGACCCATCTGGGTCGAACGTACGAGGATGTATGGAACTCCAGTCCAGAGTGGACACAGTGGTTCCTGCAGCACTACCAAAAGAGCTCCAAGCTTGCACACCGAAAGATGATTCGGTACATCAAGCTCAAGATCGAAGCCATGGAGGAGAACCCCACGCCGGGACGTCAATCACCGGTGTTGCCCAAAAGCCATGCAGCACCCAAGACCATGCCCTTGCGTCCAAAGGCAAAGGCTCAGCCGAGCACCATGATGTCTCCGGAAGGGACGGAACCGACACCGGAAGAACCGTGGGTGGCCTCCGAAAATGCTCAGATCTCAAGCTTGCAGGAACGTATGGGTCTCATGGAGAACGCCTTGCACCAGATCTTGGCCCATCTAGCTCCTGCTCCGATGATGACCAATCCGACACCAGAGCTCTTCCCAATCATGCCGATCGAGGAAGAGTGGAACGATCCCTGGAATCAGTGAAGTCTGACATGCCAGGATGTGACTTGGCTTTGGCCGCTGGGGAAATTGACTCATTCTGTGAATCCATCCCCAATCAAGAAAGAGCCATGTTCTGGAAATGGGTACGCACCATCGAATCCGAATTGGAAACAGTTGCGCAACAGACCCCACATGCTGGATATCACATAAATTTACTTGAAGTGTTTTGCAGCAGTGAAAGCAACTTGACACATCAGGTGAACATGCTTGGGGGTAAAGCCATGAGATTCGGAATCGACCAAGGAGATCTTCACACGCATGAAGGGCGAGTGAGCTTGTTCAAGTTGCTGTGCCGCTTCCGACCAGAGCATGTTTGGGCAAGTCCAGTGTGTAAACCTTGGTCAAGATGGTCTCACTTTAATAGCCAACGGTCATTAGAGTCATGGGACAGAATCCACACTGAACGCCAAGACATGTTGATTCAGGTAGCTTTATGCTTTGTGCTCAGCCGACACCAAGTCCGGCACCAACGGCATATGCATTGGGAACAACCCAAAGGATCGGCCATGATGACCCTTCCATACATACAAGAAATATATCAATACATGAAGCCAGCCAAACCCGACTTGTGTCAGGCAGGTGATCTTAGAGACCCCGTAAATCATCACCACATGAGAAAGGGACTTAACATCACCACGTCGTCTCAAAGAATGTTTGACGAGCTTGACCCGTTGAAATGCCCTGGAGATCATGTTCACCAGCCGATCGAGGGAAGCACCCATGCAGATGGACAGTCAATAGCCCGCTCTGCTTTCAGTGAAGTTTACCCAAGACGGTTCGCACGAAGAGTGGCCAAAACCATGCTTAAGAAAAGCTTTCCCAAAGAGAAACCTACGAAGACTGTACGCTGGAAGTTATATGAGTTTACAGAATTAGACGAGTTACAACATGTATATAACCCTTCTATAACATGTCTATAACCTGCTTGCAAGTATGTAAAGTGTCATAACATTTGATAAGTAATTTGTAAGTTTAGCTAGCCGGCTACGAGAAGTTGTAAATGTTTAGGTAAAATATAAATGGTTAATGAACTTATCGTAAGTATCTTAACTGCAAGTTTTCTTTTTATAACTATGTTAACAGACTTAACATAAGTATCTAGGAAAAGTTATCATAAGTTATCTGAAAGTTAACAAAAGTTATAAAAAGTTATAAAAAGTTATAAAAAGTTATAAAAAGTTACAAAAAGTTAGTATAAAGTTATATAAAGTTATATAAAGTTTAAAATATGTTTACAAGAGGGCAATGAAAATGTTTCTTTATTTTACATTTTTCGAGAGTTTCATTAAGTTTGTGACAAAGCTTGTCAACATTTATACAGGGTGAAAAAAAGGCATATTGCGTGTGCTGCCTGAGTTCTTTGGTTTGATCATTTTAGATTAAACTAAGTATCATATACAAGTACTTCCTGCAAGGGATATGGTCTGCAAAGATACTTCCTGAAAAGGACAGAGTCTGAAGTGATAGTTCCTGAAAGGGAAATAGTCTGGAATGACAGTTCCTGAGAAGGATCCGGTCTGAGAAGACAGTTCCTGAGAAGGATCCGGTCTGAGAAGACAGTTCCTGCAAAGGAAAGAGTCTGAAATGACAATTCCTGAGAAGGATCCGGTCTGAGAAGACAGTTTCTGAAAAGGATTAATTCTTCGATTTTCAACCTTTCCCCTATAAATGTCCCTAGATAGCTATAGTTCAGCTATAGTGCAGCTATAGTTCAGCTATAGTTCAGCTATAGTTCAGCTATAGTTCAGCTACAGTTCAGCTATAGTTCAGCTATAGTTCAGCTATAGTTCAGCTATAGTTCAGCTATAGTTCGGCTATAGTTCAGCTATAGTTCAGCTATAGTTCAGCTATAGTTCAGCTATAGTTCAGCTATAGTTCAGCTATAGTTCCGCCATAGTTCCGCCATAGTTCCGCTATAGTTCCGCTATAGTTCCACTATAGTTCCGCTATAGTTCCGCTATAGTTCCGCTATAGTTCCGCTATAGTTCCGCTATAGTTCCGCTATAGTTCCGCTATAGTTCCGCTATAGTTCCGCTATAGTTCCGCTATAGTTCCGCTATAGTTCCGCTATAGTTCAGCTATAGTTCCGCTATAGTTCCGCTATAGTTCCGCTATAGTTCCGCTATAGTTCAGCTATAGTTCCGCTATAGTTCCGCTATAGTTCCGCTATAGTTCCGCTATAGTTCCGCTATAGTTCCACTATAGTTCCGCTATAGTTCCGCTATAGTTCCGCTATAGTTCCGCTATAGTTCCGCTATAGTTCCGCTATAGTTCCACTATAGTTCCGCTATAGTTCCGCTATAGTTCCACTATAGTTCCGCTATAGTTCCGCTATAGTTCAGCTATAGTTCAGCTATAGTTCAGCTATAGTTCAGACAAAAATAGCTATAGTTCAAAGAAAAATAGCTATAGTTCAGACAAAAATAGCAATAGTTCAGATAAAAATGGCTATAGTTCAGAAAAAAAATGGCTATAGTTCAAACAAAAATAGCTATAGTTCAAAAAAAAAATGGCTATAGTTCAGAAAAAATGGCTATAGTTCAGACAAAAATATTGGTCTTTCAGAAAAAAATGGCTATAGTTCAGACAAAACTAGCTATAGTTCAGAATAAAAGTCGCTATAGTTCAGACAAAACTAGCTATAGTTCAGACAAAAATAGCTAGAGTTCAGACAAAACTAGCTATAGTTCAGACAAAAATAGCTAGAGTTCAGACAAAAATAGCTATAGTTCAGATAAAAATGGCTATAGTTCAGATAAAAAATGGCTATAGTTCAGATAAAAAATGGCTATAGTTCAGATAAAAATAGTTACCTGGAGATAAAAATAGTTACCAGATCCCGAAAGGGAGAGGTTGAAACAACCAAGTCCCGAACGGGATCGTTTTAACAAAATAACGGATCCCGAACGGGAACAGTTGTAACTCAACTTGTTTCCCGATCCAAAAATACAGACAGAGATATCACTAAAAAAAAACATATCGCCTCAGGTGTCATGATTCCTGAAACATACATAACTGAAACGCTTTCACATCACTTCGTCGATTCAAAAAAAGGATCTCATATCTGAAAGTTCTTTCAGAAACAAGACAGTTATAAAATCCACGTGGTCGGAAACCAAGGCAAAGACTTTCAAAAGTATAAAAATATACAAAAAAGTTACAAAAAGTTGTGAAAAGTTATAAAAAGTTAGCAGAAGTTATAAAAAGTTAGCAGAAGTTATAAAAAGTTAAGACAAAACTTACAAATAAGTTATTAAAGTTAACATAACTTCCTTTTATCTTTTTGATAAGTCATGTTAACTTCCAACATAAATCCTTTAACTTCTGTATATCTAGGCTAAGTCTGTAAAGTCTTATAACTTTAAGCGTACAGTCTTCGTATCGGAATGATTGCCGATCCTGCACTCGCATTGTTTGATGCCATTTGTGCTTTGAGCGACCGTCCAGCCAAGCGTTTTCGTGCGGCCAGTTCCAGGTCAAACAAGACCAAAGCTGCAGACCGAGACCCTGATGCGAGCAAGAAGTCCAAGAGAGCCAAAACCGATGAATCAAATCCCATACCACATGCCAATCCCAACGAAGATGAACAAAAGACCATTGAACTTATCATGTCCCAAATTGAACCCATCCTTCCACGTGTTGGCAAGAGAATCATTGATCAACCAAAATTCCAACAAATGGTACAATTTCTGTTTCCCTCCAAAGAAATCAAAAGGATTGTAGCATGCAAGGGAACTGAAAGAACTATGGGTCCTCCATCAGACCTCAACAATCGAGAGGCTCCGTTCCGAAGATCAATAATGAAACTCAGAAGCAATGGAAAAGTAATCATGGATTCAGAATGGGAAAGATATGACACTCTCTCCAATCGCCAGACAATCCGGAAGTCGCATCCGTGCCGGGTCAATATAACGGTGTTTGCAGCCGATCGCCCGAATGCACCCGAGAAGCAAGAGCCATCACCGCCCGGTGCTGAGCTGTCACCATCTCGGATAGATGGTTGTGATTCCAAAGACCTTCCGAAGGAGAGCCAGACTTTGGAAGGAAGAACTGACGAAATACCAGAGATGTGCCAAAGTGAAAATCCCAACACTGATTTCCCTAGTGAACATGATTCAAAGGAATCACCTGGCGATGAGGCACATGGTCCCAGATTCTTGGCACTGTCGCGTGAGGAACAATCCATGCTGAAGAGGGCACACAAGAATCTATGCCACCCTAGCCCAGAGCAATTCAGTGCAGTGCTTCGCATGCAGAAGGTGAGAACAGAGATTCACCAAGCTGTGTTCGACATGAAATGCTCAACATGTGCATCCATGCAAAAACCCAAGATCGCTCGACCGAGCACCATCAAACATGAGCTTGATTTCAATGACAAGGTATTTCTAGATGGGAAAACATGGACGAACAAATCCAATAAGACCTTCCATTTTTACCACATCATAGATCAGGCAACGAACTTTCATGTCGCAGCACCAGCACCCAGCCGTTCAGCCGAGAATGCCGCGCGATGTGTGTTGGAGTCGTGGATGCAATGTGCAGAACCACCAAGCACTATGGTCACGGACTCAGCCACGGAATTTGTTAGTGAAACCTTCACTCAATTCCAGCAGCGCAATGACATCAAGCCAACGACCATAGCTCCTCACGCTCACTGGCAAAATGGCAGATGTGAAAGGCACGGTGATATTCTTCAGAACATGCTCAATAAACTGGATAAAGAATCACCTATAGAGACCTATGAAGACCTCCAACAAGCATTAGCTCAAAGTACTCATGCCAAGAATACGCTAAGCATACGCAGAGGTTTTTCACCGGAAATTTTGGTGTTTGGGAAAAGTTCACGACTTCCAGGTTCATTGAGCAGCACAACTGGGGAATCATCCCTTGCAAGCGCAGATCGCGATGATGGCCTGGGAATTGACTTCCGAAAGAGCCTGGCTTTAAGAGAAAGGGCCAGAGTAGCGTTCCACCAGGCAGACAATGATTTTGCTTTAAGAAGGGCCAGCTTGCGCAGATCCCGTCCTTCCCGAAATGCATATCAGGCTGGTGAATGGATCATGATGTGGCAACCAACCCAACAGGGAGGCCATTGGTTTGGACCTTTAAAGGTGGTAACCCAGGAAGGGGACTATTCCATATGGGCAACCCAAGGGGGAAAACTCTTTCGAAGGGCTTTGGAACACATCAGACCCGTATGCTCCCAAGAAGCACATCAGCTGCCTGCCGAGGAAGACACAGCCAACATGCCAGTTTCCACAGCCAGTGCAAATCCACATGAAGTACCAATTCAAGAAGAAATTCCAAATGATAACCATGAACTCAATAATCCCATCAATAATAACCCCAATAACATCATCAATCAGGAACCATCAGAAAATGCCAGCCAATCACAAGATCAACCAGACATCGAACCCGAAATCATCACACCACCAGGATCCATAACCATGGAAGAAACAAATGACCCTGCAATTAATACTCCCATTCCAGATATCAATGATGATGATGACAGCCTTGTCACCACCCACCTACTGTGCTGTGAAGATCATGTGATGTATGTTGATCCAACAGACACACCATGTGCATGGCGCTGTGAGTTGGAACTTCCAAGCCATCTGCAAAAGCAGCATGTACAGAGCTGGACAGCCGAGGACATCCTGATGGCCACCACGGAAAAGAAACAAAGAACTGAGGTGAAACTGTCTCTTCTAAGTCCCGAGGAGCAAAATGCCTTCAGAGATGCCAAAGAGACAGAAATTCAAAATTGGTTAAAGACTGGGACAGTGTCCAAGATTTTACGCAATCAGTTGGCCCCAGAACAAATCCTTAGATGTCGCTGGATTTTAGTATGGAAACCACTAGAGGGAATAAATGAAAAGGATATTCATGTCTCAAAATTAACCACTCACAAACCGAAGGCGCGACTTGTGGTATTGGGTTACCTAGACCCAAAGATCACCGAAGTTCCCAGAGATAGTCCTACCTTGGGACGCCAATCAAAGATGCTCCTGCTGCAGCTCATAGCATCACAAGGATGGAGCCTTGGATCATTTGACATTCGTGCCGCGTTTTTGCAAGGCAAACCGCAAAAGGACAGAGTGATTGGAATCGAGCCAGTGGCCGAACTCAGTAAAGCCATGCACTTGAAGCCGGATGAAGTTTGCAAACTAGATAAGTCCGCATATGGCCTGATAGATGCTCCTTATCTTTGGTTTCGGACGTTACAAGAAGAACTCATTCATCTGGGTTTCATTCCATCACCTTTTGATCCTTGCGCGTTTTTATTGCGAAATCCCAAGAGTCAGCAATTGTCAGGGGTCCTGGGAATCCACGTCGATGATGGCATACATGGGGGAGATCAGTATTTTCATCAACAAATCAGCAAGTTGGAAGCCAAGTATCCTTTCGGAGCCAAAAAGTCAAGAAATTTCACTTTCACTGGAATAGAACTTCAACAGCACCCAGACAATAGCATCGAACTCTCACAATCAAAATACATTCGCAATATCAATTCAATAACTCTCACTTCCGAACGAAGAGCCGATGAAAATGCCACGGTGTCAGAACCCGAGCGACACCTCCTGCGTGGTCTGATTGGATCCCTACAATATGCTGCAGTACATACGAGACCTGACCTGTCCAGTTCTTTGAGTCAAATACAGTCCCAAGTCAATTCTGCAACTGTTTCAACATTAATAGCAGCCAATAAGACCCTTCACATTGCCAAGAAACATCATGAAGTAACCATCAAAATCAAGCCAATCAATCCCAAAGACCTGCGATTCCTAGCGTTCTCAGATGCGTCCTTTGCGTCCAAAGCCAAACCTGAATCACACGCTGGTATGATCATCATGGCCACACATAAGGATATCACCAACAACCAGACTTGTCAGGTGAGCCCTTTATCGTGGGGAACCAAGAAGATACAAAGGGTTGTCACCAGTACCCTCTCAGCGGAAACTTCAGCGTTATCATCTACTTTGGATCAATTAACGTGGATGAGATTATACTGGGCTTGGTTTTTCGATCAAACTTTAAAGTGGCAGAACCCAAGCAAAGTTGACGGTTTACCTCAAGCAATCACCGTACCAACAATCCGAATCGATGAAAAGGACCTGGCCATTACAGACTGCAAGAGCTTATACGACCTGACGACACGGACTGCAGTTCCAAATTGTTCTGAATTCAGAACACAACTCCAAGCACGAGCCATAAAAGATATACTGAAAGAAGGTATTTCACTTCATTGGGTCCACTCAGGTGCACAGTTAGCAGATGCCCTTACAAAGATCATGAATGCTAATTTTTTGCGCGAAACACTCCGAATTGGATCATATTGTCTTCACGACATCAATGCAGTGCTCAAGGATCGTGCAACAGAGAGAAATCGGTTAAAATGGTTGAGATCCACCACGCATGAAATGAGCTGAAAGGTCTTAAAATTTTCAAGTTTTGGGAATGTGAAAGCAGCTCATTTCCATCTATGTCCATACATGACACTTCCTCCTTTTCCAGCAGGGTTCCAGAGAAGCCACACTGCAGGGTGTTGCAGGCCGTGGGCTCAAGTTGCCCTTTTTGCAAGGACGTGAGGTGGGTGGGAAATACGCCTTGGAGCCATACGTTTCTGGCCTTGGCTGTGTTCAGCCTTAGCTTAGCAAGAGGACTTGCTACTTGGTGCATCGAGATCCAAAAGGCTGCGCGTCCGCAGCATCCAGTTGGTGGAGGGGCATTCACCAGTGACTGTGGCAGTTAGAACCGCTAACCAATCACAATATATGTATATATATATAGATGGAATTTGGAATCTATTCAATCCATATAGTTTTTTTAAAAAACCCATGTATTTTGTTTAGGTATCAAAAGATCGGATGATTTGTCGTGCTTGAAACCACAATCTCCGTGAATCCCGGAGACTCGAAAACAACGCCCAGGCGTCATCCATCCGTCATCTATATCCCACTTGCGACAGTCCATATACATCACTTTTTGTTTAGTGTATGTGTATACATATATATATATATACTAGGACATGTTTACATACCTGTGAATGTGTGTATATATATATATATATATGTATATATATATATATTTATTATTAAATCTGGACCAAATGTTCTTATCCCAAGATTGTTCCGGCCTGGAGATGTTTGTCAGACAATGACTTAGTCAGTCAGACCCGGTGAGACCTCTTCGTCAGGTACACCAGCATTGTTGTCTGGTTCTCGCACGGGTGTGTACCACCTCTGATGGTCGAGCGGCAGCAAAAATCGCTGCAACAAATTGCGGACTTTGAGCTATAACAAAACTTGTAAGCGAATGGGTACAGAAGAAATCAGCAGTGTTCCTTAAAGGTTTCAGCGTTGTGATGTGACAGAGGTCAGGTATAGGGGTGTTTTTCAGAGGTGTGGCATGTACGAGAATATGTAGATTTACTGAAAATGGCTCAACGGGGTTTGGTTTATTAATTACTTCAATTCATTCTGTTGTCCCCTCATAAGGTCAAGAGTTGGAAAAAAACAAACATGTTCAGCCAGATTTGTCAAAGTTTTCATGTTGGACAAGTAGCCAGCAAAAACCAACAAACATGTCGCTCTGGCTACGCAGCCCGCAGCCCCCATTCGCAAGCAAGTAGTCAATGAGTCTTGGATGGCGATGGGACTTGTGGTGCGTCGGTCCAAGTTTGTGATCACCGATGTCAGAGTAATCATATTCCAAGCTCGGGCACTTTCATTAATTTATAAACAATAGACTTCAGTACCCATATGTTCCACGTATGGTATATTTACCTACATTTGGGTGATTTTTAGGGCAAATGTTGGTAAATATTCCATGCATGGAGCAGATAGACAATCGTTTATAATAGTTTCCATTGATCCCCATCCGCCAGGATCTCTAGATTTTAACAGACTTACTTCCTCCTCCTCGGGAGGGTTCCAGATCTCAATGAGCACGGACTTCAGGGCTCCTACCTCGCTTGTGGCGGTAAGATGTGCCAATCGCTTGTGGCAATAAAAACGTGCACTTTTTACTGCCGCAAGTGATTTTTTTTTACTGCCGCAGATGATTGCTGTTTTTACGTGGCAGGTGCAGCATTTCAAGGCCTAATCGCTTGTGGCGGTAAAATTGTGTTTCTGTTTTCAATCGCTTGTGGCGGTAAAAAATCTATGGCTTGTGGCGGTAAGTGGGTGTCCTTGATGCCAGGGTATATAAAACCAATCGCTTGTGGCAGTAAGCTGCTGGGACTCCTGCATTCTCGGACGCAGGGCAGGTTCTGTGAGGAAGGGAGAGACACGGTGCACGTGCCAAGCTTTGATGCCTTTCACGCGACTTGGTGGCTGTTGTTGCTAATATGAATTCTGTTGTGCCGTGGGCTGTGCTGCTGCTCTTGCACGTACTGTGGCTTAGAGTCGGATGATGCATGTGTGCGTGAGCATTAAAATTAAAAGGCCAGACCCTGCTACCTAGACATGAGGCTTCTTGGGAGAAATTGCTGCTAGAGTTGCGTGTGTTTGTTATGTTATGCGGAGACGTCGCTGTTATAACTGATTTGTGGTTGGTGCTGGTGACGGTTGCTGTAATGTGGCTGGCGCAGCAGGGCAATGTTTGATTGCGTAGGATGCTACATGTCGGTGAAGAGGGATTGCATGTAGAGGGACGCGTGCTGGATGTAGCTTTGCTGCACTTGCGCATATACTTGATGGTACGGGTAGGAAATCTTTTCGGTTCTCACTCCTCGGTTTCTCTACTCTCTCCCCGCGCGGACTCTGCGCTACGCGTTGTGTTCTATCCATGTGATTTCAACACACTCACTGGAAACATCTCAACGTTGACGTACATAAGGTTTATATCAACTCCTTTCTGCTGTACAGGATTTCACAATTTTTACTGATGTCTTGATTGAAGTTTATATCATGCTATCAAAGTAATCCCTTACGTTTGAGGCTTGCCTTTGAAGAGGTGGTTGAATCCTCATGATATTACGATCACGGCTGTTGCTATGATTGCATTTATCAGGTGGGATTGGTGTGACAAAAGATCCTGTTTGGATGATGATCCCTAATGTCAAGTTTGAGAACCGTGATGGTCCAACTCCGGGAACAAGTATAGCTGGCTGGCGTGGCTCCATTGCTGGATCAGAATGCTGCACTGAAAGTCTTGAAAATGGTGCTTGTGTGCGCATGTGACAGTTGCAAAGCTGATTGCGCTAATGTCTCGGTCGAAGGAGAAAAAAAGACATTCCTCAGTGTGTAGAAGCTAGCTCGGTGTCCGAACCACTTCACCCCAACCAACCGCGACAGGACGATAAAAGTGCAGTGCCTGAGTCAGCACGACAGCAAAAAAGATGATGAGGTTGCTGTGCCTGTGTGTGTGTGGACAGGAACATGAACGTTATTGTCGCACCCCACCCCACCTCACCCCACTGGAAACTAATGATGAAAGAGCAGTGCCGCCTGTGTGTGCACACGGACCTGAACGTTTTTGTCCCACCCCACCCCACCCCACCCCACCGGTCACTGATCATGAAAGAGCAGTGCCTGTGTCTGCAGGACAGCAAGAAAGATGATGAGGTTGCTGTGCCTGTGTGTGTACAGGAACATGAACGTTATTGTCTCACCCCACCCCACCCCACCCCACCGGTAACTGATCATGAAAGAGCAGTGCCAGTGTCTGGACAGCAAGAAAGATGATGAGGTTGCTGTGCCTGTGTGTGGACAGGAACATGAACGTTATTGTCGCACCCCACCCCACCCCACCCCACTGGTAACTGATGATGAAAGAGCAGTGCCTCTGTGCGCACAGGAACCTGAACGTTATTGTCCCACCCCACCCCACTCCACCGGTAAGTGATCATGAAAGAGCAGTGCCTCTGTCTGCAGGACAGCAAGAAAGATGATGAGGTTGCTGTGCCGGTGTGTGCAAGGAACATGAACGTTATTGTCCCACCCACCCCACCCTACCCACCGCTAACTGATCATGAAAGAGCAGTGCCTGTGTCTGCAGGACAGCAAGAAAGATGATGAGGTTGCTGTCCCTGTGTGTGGACAGGAACATGAACATTATTGTCGCACCCCACCCCACCCCACCGGTAAGTGATCATGAAAGAGCAGTGCCTGTGTCTGCAGGACAGCAAGAAAGATGATGAGGTTGCTGTGCCTGTGTGTGTGGACAGGAACATGAACGTTATTGTCGCACCCCACCCCACCCCACCGGTAACTGATCATGAAAGAGCAGTGCCTCTGTCTGCAGGACAGCAATAAAGATGATGAGGTTGCTGTACCTGTGTGTGTGTACAGGAACATGAACGTTTTTGTCCCACCCCACCCCACCCCACCGGCAAGTGATCATGAAAGAGCAGTGCCTGTGTCTGCAGGACAGCAAGAAAGATGATGAGGTTGCTGTGCCCGTGTGTGCACAGGAACATGAACGTTTTTGTCCCACCCCACTCCACCCCACCCCACCGGTAAGTGATCATGAAAGAGCAGTGCCTGTGTCTGCAGGACAGCAAGAAAGATGATGAGGTTGCTGTGCCTGTGTGTGCACAGGAACATGAACGTTATTGTTCCACCCGACCCCACCCCACCCCACAGGTAACTGATCATGAAAGAGAGTGCCTGTGTCTGCAGGACAGCAAGAAGGATGATGAGGTTGCTGTGCCTGTGTCTGGACAGGAACATGAACGTTATTATCGCACCCCACCCCCCCCCCCCCCCCCCCACCCCACCCCACCGGTAAGTGATCATGAAAGAGCTGTGCCTGTGTCTGCAGGACAGCAAGAAAGATGATGAGGTTGCTGTGCCTGTGTGTGCACAGGAACATAAGCGTTATTGTCCCACCCCACCCCCCAAGGTTAAAGTGGGATGGTAAGCTTCAGGAAGTGGAGTAGCGGTTGTGTCCCTATAATGAAGGTAAGCAACGGTTTCCCTAGCCCCACCCTACCCCCCAAGGTTGAAGTGGGATGGTAAGGCTCAGGAAGTGGAGTAGCGGTTGTGTCCCTCGCCCAGGCTCCCCCGATGTATTGCATCTCTGCCGCAAGTGGTTGGTGTTCAAGATTCTTGCTGCCGCAAGTGATTGGTCTTGAAGACTCTTACTGCCGCAAGTGATGGGTTACCCGACTTCAGCCGCCAGTTCCGGAAAGAATGTCAGAATAGATGCCAAATTGAATATCAGAAAGAGTGCCAGATAGAATACCAGAGAAAATGTCAGTAATTATAGATGCCAGAAAGGATGCCAGATAGAATGTCAGAAAATATCTGCCATTTTTATTTCCAGATGAGAGGTCAGTCAGAAACTATGACAAAATAATGTCACGGCGGGGATCACTCGAAGTAAAGTAACCTTTATTTTTCCACAAGCAGTTTACTGTTGGGGTTTTAATTCTCCCCCCCACCAGGTCAGATTGACCTTGGAAGGTCTTTCCAAGTTTCCCCCCTTTATAAACGCTCTCTGAGCCATAAAAATTTTGGATATGGCTTGGAATCTATAGAAGTAAATGCGATTTTCATAGAAATCCATTGGATTTGATGAGATTTGATTGCTAAAAGCTCATGGGTCCAATAAAGATTCAATTGGATTTAATGAGATTTGGTTGCTAAAATCTCATGGATCCCTTAAGATTCTGATGGATTTGATGAGATTTGATTTCAAAAACCTTATGGGCCACCTAAGGTTCCATTGGATTTGATGAGATTTGATTGCTAAAATCTCATGGATCCCAAAAGATTCCATTGGACTTGGTGAGATTTGGTTGCTAAAATTTCATGGGTCCCATGTGATTCCAGTGGATTTGATGAGATTTGGTTGCTAAAATTTCATGGATCCCATAAGATTCCATTGGACTTGGTGAGATTTGATTGCAAAAATTACTTTACTTCGTGTGATCCCCACCATGACATTTATACATTTTCTTACTGGCAAATCTTCTGGCATTCTATTTGACATATCTTCTGGCATTCTATCTGGCATATCTTCTGGCATTTTATCTGGCAAATCTTTTGGCATTCTATCTGGCATATCTTCTGGCATTCTATCTGACATATCTTCTGGCATTCTATCTGGCATATCTTCTGGCATTCTATCTGACATATCTTCTGGCATTCTATCTGACATTCCATCTGGCATATCTTCTGGCATTCTATCTGGACGTTGAGGTCCGGCAGTGCCCACTGCGATCTGGAAGTCGCGGTTGAGGTCCGGGAGTGCACCACTGCGATCTGGAAGTCGCGGTTGAGGCCCGGCAGTGCCCACTGCGACCTGGAAGTCGCGGTTGAGGTCCGGCAGTGCCCACTGCGATCTGCAACTCGCGGTTGAGGTCCGGCAGTGCCCACTGGGATCTGGAGCTCGCGGTGGAGGTCCGGCTGTGCCCACTGGGATCTGGACTGCGAGGAGGAGGCGGCGGGTGAGGAGGCGGAGGAGGCAGAGGAGGCGGAGGAGGTGGAGGAGGAGGAGGAGGAGAAGAGCTCTGTTAAAATCTAGCAACCCTCACCTGGCAGGTGGGGAACAATCATAGATCCCAAAAGGTTCCACTGGCTTTGATGAGATTTGATTTGATTGCTAAAATCTCATGGATCCCATAAGATTCCATTGGGTTTGATGAGGTTTGATTGCTAAAACTCCCTGGGTCCCATAAGATTCCATTGGATGTGATGAGATTTGATTGCTAAAATCTCATGGATTCCTTAAACAGATTCCATTGGATCTGAAAAGGTTCGATAGCTAAAACTCCGTGGGACATATATGTGATTCCATTGGGTTTGATGGAACCCCATAAGATTCCATTGGGTTTGATGAGATTTGACTGCTAAAATCACATGGATCCCAGAAGATTCCATTGGATTTGGTGAGATTTGGTTGCTAAAATCTCATGGTCCCCATAAGATTCCATTGGACTTGATGAGATTTGACTGCAAAAAAAAACATGGATCCCATAAGATTCCATTGATTTTGATGAGATTTGATTGCTAAAATCTCATGGATCCCATGAGATTTTATTGGATTTGATGAGATATGATTGCTAAAATTTCATTGTCCCCAGAAGATTCCAAAAGATTCATTGGTTTTGACGGGGGTTGATTGCTAAAATCTCATGTATCCCCGAAGATTCCGTTGGATTTGATGACATTTGTCTCCTAAAATGTCAAGATTCCAGCAGATTCCATTGGATTTGATGAGCTTTGATTGCTAGAATCCCATGGATACCTTAAAGATTCCATTGGGTTTGATGACATGTGATTGCTAAAATCTCATGGTTCTGAGATTGATGAGACATGATGAGAAAGAAACAGAATTGGACATAGAATTTTTTGGAACAAAGAATTGGATATCAGCACTGGGGGTCGATTACTAGGGTCCAGGCAAAAGATTTTGTTCAATCCAGGGGGACCACCTGTTTTTAAATTACATTTTTTTGGGGGGGGGCAGTCGAGGTTGTTTAATCCGGGGGGGGGGTTCATTAATCCTACCGTGACATTACTGTAAATTGTTTTAAAGTCCCTATGAAAACAACGGTGTTTCCGGCAATAATAATCAATCAAACGACAGGTTTTGGAAGGTCTGGGTATATGTACATATATATATATATATTCATATTACAAACATTAAAGGAAAAAACGTTTTACCATTCTCTCTTGGTTATTTTTTGTGGTCACTTTGCAGGGTTTGTCTGAAAATGGGTTTACCCAAATACATTGATTCATCATTTCGCCCATGAATTCCAACAAATGGGATGTTCATCACAAACAAGCGACAATCTGATATGTTCATTGGATGCCCACTCATTACCATGCGTGAATACTGGGTCACCGGGGTCGATCGTTGTTGGTTTAGTTTGGTTCAGACTCGGTGAATTCTAGGGTTTCTGGTCGGTGTATCTATTAAAAAAGAATATATATATATATAGTAATACATATATATAGTACAATGTCGGGCCCCCAGTTGTAAGTGGGTTTTAAAACCCCATGACTATATAGTTTTAAGATGGTTTAAGTATCGTAAACCATAGTTATTAGAAGTTTGTTCACCAACAAAACTATCGTAAACGAGTGGCCCACTAGGTTTTTTTCTCGCAACAAATACATCACAGACGAAGCACTGAACATCACAAACTCGGACATGAGACTGGCACCCAGCCGTGTGCCATCCTTGACAGCGTGGATCATTTATCAAAACACCGGTCCTACGTCTGATGCGTCGCACAGACATTTATCGAAGCGGCTTTTGTTGAGCCGCTTTGGCTTTGGTCTGTGGGAAATAATTGACTCGGTAATCCGGCAGGAAGTATGCATTGCGGCCGTGTGGGAGTGGTATAAAAGTTGCCGGAGTGTCTGCCGAAATTGGATTTCGGCAGTTTCCTCAGTTTTGACGAACGTATCTTGGAAGGACTACAATCTTACCCGTTGGAGGCTAAACATCAGGTCAGGGTGTTCTTTTGTTTTGGACATCAAAAAATAATATTATATTGCTTTAACTTGGTTTCACATCATTTTCAGATGATAAGTGCAGCATGTTGATATCGCTCAACGGCCAGGACACACTGTGTATATGCGTTGCGCCGTTCGTATTAGCGATCTGCATGATTCCCATGGGGCTGGGCGGCCGGACATGTACATCGAGTAGGTCCATGTAGGTCCATGTGAGTTGAAGAGTCGTCTTAGGAACTTAGGAATGCATGGGAAACCCACGTAATTTTGGTGGATTTGTTCTTCACTCTTGTAGGAATCATGATGATGAGTCGATGAGTTTTCATCGTTCGTTGTGTGACAACGGCGATGCGGCAATGCCCACCCAGGAAGATGAGCAGTTCCGGTTTTTTCAAGTCAGTCCCGCACACAAGGGGATTTCAAAACTCGACTGCGACTGGGTCACCATCCGGTGGTGTCGACACAAGGAACTCACTCAATTTCCCCGGCTTGGGGAGCGCAGATCGTCCTCATTCTGGAAAGGCAGATATCCTCAATGACAAAGAATTTGCGAACTGGCAACTTACCCTTTTCTTGAAGGTAAGTCATCTACAAATGGGTTGTTTCTATATATATATATATATATACACATCTTTTTGGTGACGGCGCCCCTTGAGCGACCGCACTGTTGTCACTTTCATACATGGGCATGATGCTACGTTGCATACATGGGGGGGCATGTTAACGTTCATGTGAAGTGCATACGGTGTCGATGCTACGTTGCATACATGGGTTGGGGGGGGCATGTTAACGTTCATGTGAAGTGCATACGGTGTCGATGCTACGTTGCATACATGGGTTGGGGGGGACATGTTAACGTTCATGTGAAGTGCATACGGTGTCGATAACCAGTAGAAGACAAGCAAGAATGAAAAAAAGGAGCTTAGCAAAACACGTATGGGCATGAGATGAAGTTTTCGAAAGAAATGTTTAGTCAGAAATGACGTTGTCGCTATAGCCAAATACAAGATTTTGAAAAAATGAGGCGCGCCTACAGCACTTTTGACGCTTCCACACGAAGCATTTGAAGATGGCATGTACCAAAACACTGTAAATAATGGGATGTGAATCGAAAACAGGATCAAAGTCACATATAAATAACGCAGAAAGCGTGGTCGCCCTACAGGCGCCTTAACCATGTTTTTGTTTTGTTGTTACCAACCAGTTTTGTTTCTATGGTTGATTTTAGTGTTTCGACAATCCTTTCGGAATGTTAATCCAATGCAACTTAGGTGTGCATCAAAAGGTGGCTATGGATCAATACCTATATTTTTTTGGGGGGGATGCACGTCCATGGCTATCTTAATGTGAACAACAGGATATTTGGGTTCCGACCCTTTTTTGCCAATTTTTCATGTGGTTTTGCCATTATGGGCCCAGAACTTGTGATCAAGTCTGCTGACCTTCCTTGACCATGCTACAGAAATGGGGGTTTCCATAGTCATGTGGGTTTCCCAATAGCTGGATGGTTTATAATGGAAAAATCTATTAAAATTGATAATTTAGGGGTACCCCCCATGCATGACTCAGGAAACCTCCAAATCATCATCTATTGATTTAACCAAGTCTCCTCGTAACTCGGTGACCCCTCCATTGTGCAAAAGGCTGGTGCTTGGTCGAATTGGTCGAATCGGTCGAAACCACCAACAGCCACTTTCTCAGAGAACTCCATGGGCGAATCCTCGCCACTACTCTTGTGGTAAACGAACTGGAGGTTGTTTTTTGCCCTGTGAGTCACAACCCATCTGCCATGCTTGGAGGGCCGGGGGCGGTTATAAGTACATAGCAAGGTTGGAGCACTTATATAACCTACTTACTAAGTGCTGTAACCTACCTTATAAGTGGTGCTAAGTTACCTTATAAGTGGTGCTAAGCGGGTTGCTGTCTCTAAGTCACTTACGTAAGTAGTTACTGTTTTGGGCTAACGAAATATTATGTTCCATAAATGATTACGCAACTTATGGCACTTGGCTAACCACTTAGCCTATGTGGGCTAAGTGACATAGGCAGCTTACGCCCTAAGTGGCCAAAGTCCTGTAAAGGACTTACGCTACTTACGTATCTAGGCTAAGTGCACTTACAAACATTTGCGGAAACACAAAATCCCGTTTCACATTTGGTGGAAACACAAAAATCTGAATGGGGTTTTTCGTGGAAACACAAAATTCCGTTGCAAGAATTTCGTGGAAACACAAAAATCCAAATCGCATTTTGCGGAAACACAAAAGCGAGGAAAGTGCTGTAAGCCACTTACGTAAGTGCGCTAAGTGCTGTCCCAGTAAGTCCACTAAGTGACATACTGTAAGCGCTGTATCCAGATAGTAAGTGCCGTATGTACCTAGTATGTTCCTTATGTGCTTATAACCGCCCCCGAGCCTCCAAGTGTGTAATGATCATGGTTTGCCCAGTATATATTTACAGATACATACATACATACATACATACATACATACATACACACATACACACATACGTACGTACGTACGTACGTACATACACACATACACACATACACACATACACACATACATACATACGTACGTACATACATACATACATACTTACATACTTACATACTTACATACATACATACATACATACATACATACATACGTACATACATACATACATACATACACACATACACACATACACACATACACACATACATACATACGTACGTACATACATACATACATACTTACATACTTACATACTTACATACATACATACATACATACATAAGTACATACGTACATACGTACATACATACATACATACATACATACATATCACAATATCCCATTAGTTAACAGTTCCCATCTGCGAACCATGGTGCTGGAATATGCACACCAACATTTGCCCTTGCCCAAAATCACCCAGTCATGTAGGTAAATATACCAGCACCATGGTTCGCATATGGGTAATATTATTCCATCCAGATTCCATATTTCATGGTTTTATTTTTGCAGTATCCAGATGTATCCATCAAATTTAAGCACAGAGGAACCACGTAAGTACAATTACAACAGAGATGCCCAGTATTTGCTCCTCATTGTACCTTCACACCGCTCGTGCGCCGCGGCCTATGCATTCAAATCCCAGTCATGCTGGTAGACATGTACATCCCTTTGTTCAAAAAAAATGACAGATGCTCAGGTCAACAAAAAACTATACAAGTCTGTTTTCCTTTGTGAGACTTGTTTTTTGGTTGCAAGTATTTGTTTCTTTATTCTTGTTCGACTAGGACTAGGATTATTTTGGGATGGTATATAATTGGCTTCATGTTTCCAAAGAAACTGTCATTTCTTTTTTGGAGGATCATCCCACGTGCTAAGTGGCTAACAACACTGGAGGTCGGACTCGTCCGCTGTCTCCGTGGGTTTATCCCATTAATGGCTGATCCTGTCACCGCAGTGGCTACCAGTTACTATCCTCTTTGGGTGATCCTGTCACCGCAGTGGCTACCACAAACATAGAGATTTCGTCTGGGACAGCACTGTGGTAAGGATCTGGACGCAGCTTGAGCAGTCGTCTCCCAGCTCAAGCCGGCTGGATGGTGCTCAATTTTCTCTCCATGCCCGTTTGGGAAGCACTACGCGAGCTGATGAAAGTGGAAGTCCTTTCTTTTGCGAGAAAATCATTTTGGTTTTGCGCGTATGATGAGCACATGATGTTTCAATGGAATATTGTCATTTTTCTAGTATGGCAATAGTCAAATTATATATATATATTTAGATATGAAGAGGGATCAGCGCACCCCCCCTGCCTGGGAGGGTTCCCAGCAACAAGAATCCTGCACGGGCAGTGTTTGTGCAGCTGCAAGTGGTTGATGTCCAGTTTACAGGGTGTAGACATCATTTAGGGAGTATACAGGGAGTATATACGTATATAGATGTACGTAGTATATGGGCACCCTACGCAGTGAGTTGTATATAGGTACGCTATGACATATGTAGGTTGTAAGGAGTACAATATGGGCAGTGTTGAAGCAGTGTATAAACTACACTTCACAAAGTTGTATAATGTTAGTTGGGCATTATATTTAGGTAGTGTATATATATCTGGTTTGGTTTGGAACATTTTTTATTTTCCATAGTATATGGGATAATCCTTCCCATTGACTAATATTTTCAGAGGGTTTCAAACCAGCAACCATATATATATATATATATATGAGTGTCAGTGTATATATTGTATGTAATTATATATATGTGTGTGTGTGTGACTATTTATGTTTATTTATATATAGATATATACCTGGAGTCTCCACTACCCTTCGTTTTCGGGGTCGTTTGCAAAACACATCTTTTTTCCCCACCTGCCAGGTGAGGGTTGTTAGATTTTATGTCAGTTGCCTCCTCCTTCTCCTCCTCCTTCTCCTCCTCCGCCTCCTCTCCTCCTCCTCCTCGTCCTCCTCGTCGTCCTCGTCGTCCTTGCTCAACTGCGACCCGCGATCCACAGTGTTCTCTGCCGGACCTCAACCACGACCATCCACGCCCAGTGTTCCCTGCCGGACCTCAACCACGACCATCCACGCCCAATGTTCCCTGCCGGACCTCAACCACCACCATCCTCGCCCAGTGTTCCCTGCCGGACCTCAACCACGACCATCCACGCCCAGTGTTCCCTGCCGGACCTCAACCGCGAGTATCCACGCCAAGTGTTCCCTGCCGGACCTCATGTAGGAAGATATGGGACAAAGAATGTGCAGAAGAAAGTTAGAAAGAAGGTCAGAAAGAATGTCAGAAGATATGCCAGAAGATATGCCAGAAGATATGCCAGATAGAATGCCAGATAATATGCCAGAAGATATGCCAGATAGAATGCCAGAAGATTTGCCAGATAGAATGCCAGAAAATATGCCAGAAGATATGCCAGAAGATATGCCAGAAGATATGCCAGAAGATATGCCAGAAGATATGCCAGAAGATATGTCAGAATATATTCCAGAAGATATGTCAGATAGAATGCCAGAAGATATGTCAGAATATATGCCAGAAGATATGCCAGATAGAATGCCAGATTGAATGCCAGAAGATATGTCAGATAGAGTGCCAGAAGATATGCCAGATAGAATGGCAGAAGATTTGCCAGATAGAATGCCAGAAGATTTGCCAGAAGATATGCCAGAACATATGCCAGAAGATATGCCAGATAGAATGCCAAATAGAATGTCAGAAGATATGTCAGATAGAATGCCAGAAGATTTGCCAGTAAGAAAATGTATAAATGTCATGGTGGGGATCACACGAAGTAAAGTAATTGGGTACGTTTAATACTTTTTGGTCGTTTCATGCAAATTACTTTGCTTCGAGTGATCCCCACCATGACATTTCAAAACAGCTTGTTGACACCACTTTTGTCTGAAGCTTTTGTCACGGGACTTTTGCCCAACTAACTATCCCAATCATTTGTTTCACCTGGCAGGTCATTGTGCATGTCAGACTGTCAAACAGGATATAAACATGTCAGTGGGCCATGTGAAGTAAACTCCAGAGCTCTCAACAGGTTTGCTTAAACATGACCAAACAGGCCAGTGGACCACCTGAGCCAAACAAACAAACATGCCCAAACATGTCAGCACACCGCCTGTCAAACATGTTTGTAAAAACATGACTGAAACAAGCCAGTGGACCACCTGAACCAAAGTCAAAAGCTCGCAAGCTCATGTGTAAACTAGACAAAACCATGCCAGTGTTACTTCACCAGATCGCTGCAGCTGCAACTTTTATTCCTCCACCAGACCTCTTCAATCAAAACCGATTAGGTCCCACAGGTAGAGCAACGTGTCAGGCCTATGCATCCCCCGGACCTCTTCAGTCAGAACCGATTAGGTCCCACTGGCAGAGCACTGTGTCAGGATGCTTGCAATGCATCAAATCTTCCATTGCAATTCCACGCATGTACCTGCCAAAGCGACAGACGAAATCATTTGTGAACAACCCGCCAATCAAACTGTATTCAGCATACCAATATCTTGTGAAGTTGAATCGACAAAGAACTTGCAAACCAAATTCTTTGTTTCAGACAAAGTATGTTTCAGCCAAGCCAAATTCCACATGACTTCTTAGTGTCCATTCCTCGAAACATATCCGATTCACCTAGGCAACTTCACTGTGTCATCCCAACTCGTGACACCAAATGGCCATGATCTCTTTGCCATGGCTCCTTTGGCGTTGAAGCTTGTTTTTCACGCACATCAGAAGTCTGGTTGGATCAGTAGTACACAGTCCATCCGTCAGCATTCAGCATCTGCTGCGATTTCGTTGGACGAGCATTGTTGTTGCGAACATTTTCTTCCCAACGTTGAATCTCTTCCAGCTGTGGCGCAATGAAATCTCCAATCTCGAAGAAGGGCCTTCCCTCAGCACAAGCGCCTTTGGCGAATAGCAAGAAGGATTTGCTCGATCTATGCGGCAATCTCTCTGCATAGTTCTCAAAGGCAACGTCTACACCAAACAAAAGCTGCGCAAATTTCACAGTGTCATCCCAACTCGTGACACCAAATGGCCATGATCTCTTTGCCATGGCTCTTGAAACACAAGACCTTCCCAGTCAAAACCAGTTCAGTCCCAATTTCACAGTGTCATCCCAACTCGTGACACCAAATGGCCATGATCTCTTTGCCATGGCTCTTGAAACACAAGACCTTCCCGGTCAAAACCAGTTCAGTCCCAATGTGTTCAAACTTCCCAAGTGCAAAAAGACAGTGTCCATCTTGCAGTGTCAAGCGACATCTAAATATCTAGATCGTATGTAACTTCTCCACTCTTTCTCACTGAAACATTTCGAAGAGATACACCTACTACATTTATATTCTCAAGCGTTTCATCTCCCTATCCTTTGAGCACTATTATCTTATTCACGTTTCTGCTTGTGCTTGAGCTCCCGTCGGCTGTTGCGCAAGGTATCCAACACTTTTGAAAGCAGCCACTGGCCAATGTGCTTACTTCCACTCAAACTCCTCGCCTGCGCAGCACTCGCAGATTGGTCACCCTCTGCCATCACCTGCCAAGCAAACAAAAACACGCAAGAAGACACTACTGATCACACAACCTCCTCCTGCTGAATTCTTCTATGATGATGTCCATCCTGCCTCTGGCCCGCGATCGAGTAGATGAGGGCTCAAATGCTCCAACAAATGTTCCGATGTCACATATCCACCATGCCACCATAGCTGTGATACACAACAGAAACCCTGTGTGATGTTGACTGTCTCAAGCATCAATCCAGCATGAGATCCCTTCAAGTAATTTGTAGTAACTTGCTGTAAGATGTTGCCTGTCTCAAGCGTCTTTGCAAACAGCTCCAAAGGTACAGAAATGGAAATGTCTCTGTCCACCCCAGTGACTCTGTCATCTGTTCAAACTGATTGCTTCAAACTTTGCCACCCGCAAAGTAAGAAGTGGCATTGCCCCGATCACACTACCACACACGCGCAAGTTCGCAAGTAATATATCACATACTTGTCTGACATTCTTTCTAACTTTCTTCTGCACATTCTTTGTCCCATATCTTCCTACATGAGGTCCGGCAGGGAACACTTGGCATGGATACTCGCGGTTGAGGTCCGGCAGGGAACACTGGGCGTGGATGGTCGTGGTTGAGGTCCGGCAGGGAACACTGGGCGTGGATGGTCGTGGTTGAGGTCCGGCAGGGAACACTGGGCGTGGATGGTCATGGTTGAGGTCCGGCAGGGCACACTGACGTGGATGGTCGTGGTTGAGGTCCGGCAGGGAACACTGAGCATGGATGGTCGTGGTTGAGGTCCGACAGAGAACACTGTGGATCGCGGGTCGCAGTTGGACGAGGAGGACGAGGAGGACGACGAGGAGGAGGACGACGAGGAGGAGGAGGAGAGGAGGAGGAGATGAGGAGGAGGAGAGGAGGAGCAGGCAACTGACATAAAATCTAACAACCCTCACCTGGCAGGTGGGGAAAAAGGCATTTATTTTCCAAGCAGGTGCTGGCTATATACAATAAGCATTACTAAGCTAAATCATGTGAGCGTTTTGTGCTTGTCCTGTCTGATGTTGGATCAGGCACCCTCACACATAATTCAGACCCAGGCGCATAACTAAAACTCGACTGAGCAACTTTGGATCCACAATTCGTGTCGAAATGTAAAACTTTCGCCTGCTTTTTAGAATGAGCTGCGGGGGCAAACATTTGCACATTGCGAAACTTATGCGGAATATACACGGGGTTCGAGCACATCCACTCGCCCTGATCTTGTGGTGCCAGCTGCTGAAGCAGTTTTGACGGATGGACGGACGGACGTGAAAAAATGCGTTTTTCTCCACCTGCCAGGTGAGGGTTGTTAGATTTTATGTCAGTTGCCTCCTCCTTCTCCTCCTCCTTCTCCTCCTCCTTCCCCTCCTCCTTCTCCTCCTCCTCCGCCTCCTCTCCTCCTCCTCCTCGTCCTCCTCGTCGTCCTCGTCGTCCTCGTCGTCCTCGTCGTCCTTGCTCAACTGCGACCCGCGATCCACAGTGTTCTCTGCCGGACCTCAACCACGACCATCCACGCCCAGTGTTCCCTGCCGGACCTCAACCACGACCATCCACGCCCAATGTTCCCTGCCGGACCTCAACCACGACCATCCTCGCCCAGTGTTCCCTGCCGGACCTCAACCACGACCATCCACGCCCAGTGTTCCCTGCCGGACCTCAACCGCGAGTATCCACGCCAAGTGTTCCCTGCCGGACCTCATGTAGGAAGATATGGGACAAAGAATGTGCAGAAGAAAGTTAGAAAGAATGTCAGAAAGAATGTCAGAAGATATGCCAGAAGATATGCCAGAAGATATGCCAGATAGAATGCCAGATAATGCCAGATATGCCAGATAGAATGCCAGATAGAATGCCAGATAGATGCCAGAAAATATGCCAGAAGATATGCCAGATAGATATGTCAGAAGAATAGAATGCCAGAAAATATGCCAGAAGATATGCCAGATAGATATGTCAGAAGATATGCCAGAAGATATGTCAGAATATATGCCAGAAGATATGTCAGATAGAATGCCAGAAGATATGTCAGAATATATGCCAGAAGATATGCCAGATAGAATGCCAGAAGATATGTCAGATAGAGTGCCAGAAGATATGCCAGATAGAATGCCAGAAGATTTGCCAGATAGAATGCCGGAAGATATGCCAGAAGATATGCCAGATCATATGCCAGAAGATATGCCAGATAGAATGTCAAATAGAATGTCAGAAGATATGTCAGATAGAATGCCAGAAGATTTGCCAGTAAGAAAATGTATAAATGTCATGGTGGGGATCACACGAAGTAAAGTAATTTTTTTTTTAAGTCCTTTTGGTTCGGACGGGTCCAAACTGGACGGATATGTTCGTCCTTTGGACGCATTCGTCTGTACTTTCGGACGCCGTCCGGACGGCCCTCAGCAAAAAAAGGTACGTTTGAAGACAAAAAGGCCTTTGCATGTTTGCGTTGTATGGGCAAATCTTCCAAGGACAATTCTTCACCAAAATTGGGCAATGCACCCATATGTTCGCAACTGAGTGTTGAGACCGACCCTCATGCGGGCAAAAATGAAAGAGTGAAGCGTGTCCAAAAATCAAAGCAAGGAAGATCGAAACCATGGCACCAAACGCGTAAACGAGAACCAATACTTTGGAAATCTTTGCTCCTGCACCTTCAAGCAGCCAAAATAAAAGTGGCACCTGCAACAATGAGTTGCAAGTTGGCAATGTGGCATTTTTTTGATTACACAGTTTCAGCTGTACCTCCATGAGTAAACATCATTAACATGCAAAAAACATAAAATTAAAGGACCGGATAACCCCACAAGTCAACTTCTTCCAATAATGAGTAACAAATGTTGTAGCGGGGACGGGGAAGGAAGGAAAGACAAAGGAATGTGGTGGAGGATCAAGAAGTAAAACAAGTTGTATGTGAAGAGTTGTGCGTGACAAAGTGGTATGTGAAAGATGGTGTGCGACAAAGAAAATGGTGTATGTGACAAAGTTTTGTGTGTAAGATCGTGTGTGTGAAAGTTGTGTGTGAAAGGTGGTGTGTGACAAAGCGGTGTGTGAAAGATGGTGCGTGGCAAAAGAACAATGTGCAGGGTCCCAAGATGCCGTGCAGAGTCATCAAAGCATGTCACTTACAGCTGTGACTGCACAAAACGAAAAGTTCATTGCTGGACAAGAAAATGTAAACCGCCAACCCAATGCCATAAGTGCCACGCCTGCCACGCGAAACGAAGGCGGATGTCGCCAAGTGCCACGACTGCCACGCAAAACGCAGGTGGATGTCACGAAGTGCCACACCTGCCACGCAAAACGAAAGCGGATGTCACCAAGTGCCATGCCTGCCAAGCGAAACGAAGGTGGATGTCTCCAAGTGCCACGCCTGCCACGCAAAGTTGGGCGGCGACACCGGCGACCAAGCGCGCCCAAGCGCGCCACCAGAGCCAGCCCAGTGCCATAAGTGCCATGCCTGCCACGCAAAACGAAGGTGGATGCCTGCCACGCATGCCACGCGAAACGAAGGTGGATCCCTCCAAGTGCCACGCCTGCCACGCAAAGTTGGGCGGCGTCGCCGGCGACCAAGCGTGCCCAAGCGCCACCAGAGCCAGCCCAGTGCCATAAGTGCCCCGTCTGCCACGCAAAACGAAGGTGGATGTCAAGAAGTGCCACGTCTGCATGCCACGCCAGCCATGCGAAACGAATGTGGATGTCTCCAAGTGCCACGCCTGCCACGCAAAGTTGGGCGGCGTCACCGGCGACCAAGCGCGCCCAAGCGCGCCACCAGAGCCAGCCCAGTGCTGGCTGTCACCAAGCGCCATGCCTGCCACGCAAAACCATGCAAGGTGGATGTCTCCAAGTGCCACGCCTGCCACGCAAAGTTGGGCGGCGTCACCGGCGACCAAGCGCGCCCAAGCGCGCCACCAGAGCCAGCCCAGTGCCATAAGTGTAACGCCTGCCACGGAAAACGAAGGTGGCTGGTCACCAAGTGCCACGCCTGCCACGCAAAACCATGCAAGGTAGATGTCGCCCAGTGCCACGCCTGCCACGCAAAGTTGGGCGGCGTCACCGGCGCCCAAGCGCGCCCAAGCGCGCCACCAGAGCCAGCCCTTTCTATAAGTGCCACGCCTGCCACGCAAAACGAAAGTGGATGTCACGAAGTGCCACGCCTGCCACGCAAAACGAAGGTAGATGTCACCAAGTGCCGTGCCTGCCACGCAAAACCAAGGTAGATGTCGCCAAGTGCCACACTTGCCACGCAAAGTTGGGCGCCACGCCTGCCACGCAAAACCAAAGTGGATGTCACGAAGTGCCACACCTGCCACGTGAAACGAAGGCACATGTCGTCCAAGATTGTGTGTGAAAGATGGTGTGTGACAAAGATGGTGTGTGAAAGATGGTGTGTGACAAAGATGGTGTGTGACAAAGTTGTGTGTGAAAGATGGTGGGTGACAAAGATTGTGTGTGAGAGATGGTGTGTGACAAAGATGTGTGTGAAAGATGGTGGGTGACAAAGATTGTGTGTGAAAGATGGTGTGTGACAAAGATTGTGTGGGAAAGATGGTGGGTGACAAAGATTGTGTGTGAAAGATGGTGTGTGACAAAGATTGTGTGTGAAAGATGGTGGGTGACAAAGATTGTGTGTGACAAAGATGTAGTGTGACAAAGTTGGGGTGAAAGATGGTGTGTGAAAGATGGTGGGTGACAAAGTTGTGTGTGAAGATGGTGTGTGAAAGATGGTGTGTGACAAAGTTGTGTGTGAAGATGGTGTGCGAAAGATGGTGTGTGACAAAGTTGTGTGTGAAAGGAGGTGTGTGACAAAGATGCTGTGTGAAAGATGGTGGGTGACAAAGTTGTGTGTGAAAGATGGTGTGTGATGACGCGGAGGCGGCGGAGGAGGCGGAGGCGGAGGAGGACGAGGCGGTGGGATACAGAATCAAAAACAAGAACTCCACACAAAGATGTGGGGAAAACAGTACTTGATTTCAAAAAAAAAAGTACTGTCGGAAAAAAATGCAATTTTTCTTGAAAGATCCCAAGCATTAAGTATTAAGGGTCTTTGGAGAGTCAAGGTTTTTATCTATCTATCTATACATATATATATATGTATACATGTTTGTATCTATGTATTTGGAAATATATGTAGAAAGTGGGACCCTGTGGAGGGCTGTTTGTTTTAACGTGTTTTTTTTGTTTTTTGGATGTATTTCCAATGTTTCTTTCACAATAATATTACATCACTTGTTGAAGGATCGTCCCTGAACAATCAAGGTGAAAATAAGGTGCTCCCCTTAATATATATATATATATATTCATTAACATACATATATTAAAAAAAATGCATTTATTATATATATGTATATATATATTCTTTATTTGTTTCAACATACGAACAACCCTGATGCAAACATGATTTCTAGTTGAATATATTGACAGTACCTTGAAGTAAAACATATCTTTCTTTCTCTTCCAAAGCATGTCTTCCTTGAAGTATCAGCGTAAATTAAGTCTTTTGTGAAAAGAGCTGTGTATTCTAAGTGATTGAGCTGGATACAGCTCACAAGGAAAACTGAGTTACAACATTTCCAATATCATGTTGATAATCGTATTTAAAATGATGTTGCAAAATCTTCTGGGAAAGTACGAATGCCATTCCCAAACTCTTCAATAGAAACACTCCGTTTGGAATTATATAGAAGGACACCTAAAAACACTCAAAGAACCCAACCTGGAAAGTGAGGGTAGGTTAGGGTCAAGCCTTACAATCAATGACATCCCTGTCACAAGGCGCCATGGCAATGCATGCAGCATCTCATTCTTCTCCAATATTGCGATTCTAAATCCTTTCGTTTACTGTTCATGTCATGCTAAAGGATGCTTGTACCTAACCCAACTATATATTGATATAATATAATGTGTATACATATATTTATATATATACATATATATATGTATTTACATATACATATATAATGTTACAGTACGAATCATTCACTGATTTACTCAGTCATCGATTCACTCATTCATTGATGGAAACGTTCACTCATCGGTCCATTGACTGGCTCTGACTCTTCCATTGGTTCAGTCGTTGATTCACTCCACTGGTTCACTGGTTCACTGATTGATGACGCACGCATTCAATGGTTCATTGACGGATTCCTCGGTTGATTCATTCGTTTATTTCATTTTTTTTTATGTATTTCATTTCATGTCAAGTCATGTCATTTCATTCATTCGTTCGTTCATTCATTAATTCATTCATTCATTCATGCATTCATTCATTATGTTTTAATTATTTCAATTCACTTCATTTCATCCCTTTCGCTCATTTCATTCAGTTTGGCATTAATTCTTCAAATGCCAGCAAATATGTCAGTTTAAATGTCAGATTGAAAAAAAAAACAGAATAGCAGAAAAATGACACCGAAAACCCTGAAAGCGCCTGAACAGCCAGAATAACAGAATGTCAGAGAGAATGCCAAATAACATGGCGAACTATATGTCGTATAGAAGGTCGTGGCATTTGTCAGATAAAGACTTTCGATAGAATGCTGATAACAAATTATCCAGAATAATGGTTGATAATGGCTGAAAGTGGTTATATTCTTTTAATGCTTAAGGATTGCCGGTAATGGTTTTGTCCTCATTGCTACTAGCCACAGTGATTGTAGATTACTTTTTGTATTATTGAACGTGAAGAATCATTGCGTGTTAGATTGCCGTTGCTACGAACCAGCATTAACTAAGTCAGTTTGTACTATATAGTCAGTTAGTGTATTATCAGTAACTACGAAACTTCTTAAGTTTATAGTTTTTGAGTTTTTACTGTATCATCAGTAATTACAGAATCCTATAGTGATAACTGGTCACTACATATTAGATTGTACTTTTGCTGGTGCCTTCCAACAGGGTCTGGAGATGCTAATCCTATATAGGCATGTCTGAAGCGTCCACTTCGAACGAGCAGAACCCGATCTGCGGGCGAGCGTTTTCCGCCGGTGGCAAGTCGGGCCCGGCGGCAGAACGGAAGCGGAACGCCAGTGGAGGGTTGCCGTCCAATGCCTATTCCGGAACAGGAAGCCTGGTACCTGTAAAGAAGGTTTTTGATGGTAACAGTTTATCATGGATTTACGGATAATATATACAATAGCTAGATAGTGCATTGAATTCTTCATGATTTTTGTTTTATCAGGTTGAATATGAATATCAGTGGTTGGGGTATAATATGAATCCATGAGTAAAACTATGGGAATAGTTGTTTAATAATGATTGGGGAACAATATGATTGGTAGTAGGATGATGTAAGATATGATTCGATCTTGGATTTTAATCCGAATTTGGGGTAAACCAGGACTTAAGGTCTGAGTGGTGCCAAAAATTGAGTTTTTTGTTATCAACACATGATTTTTTCTGGGATTGCCTAATGGGATTTTGCTTTCTAACGTATCCGCGTATGTAAAAACGACTTCACGTCGCGACCTCACTGGAATGATGGTCAGGATTCGGGGGATTATCCCGATATAGCCTGATTTTTCAAGGTAGTCAATGTCACAATATCAGGGGAACCTAAGAAAATCGGCAGTTTTTTTTGTTCACGTCAATGGTGGTGGCTCGTTGTGAATTGTGGAATGTGATGGAAACGGTCAAAGCTACTGCAGTAAAATGCATGTAGCATAGCACCACCCACCTCGTGCGTGGCGTTGGCCCAAAAGGGATCAGCAGCTTGGCTTAGCGGTTTGATTGTGTACTATATAGGTTTAGCCCCTATATTGTAGCGGACCTGGTAAACTACAGGTTATCACTCATAGTCTCACCACTAGCCATGGGGACCCCCAGTGACCTTCCTCTCGCTATGCCTACGGATGACGATGTGTTCTACCGGCCGGTGATTGCATACTTCACTTTCACTCAGAACAGCATGTCCCAGATCACCAGTAGCAACGCTCTACAGGCAATGAGGGAAGCTGAACAGAGGCACCTTCAGATCATGAAAGGAGTTGTTGAAAGTTTGAGGAATGAGTCGACCAGTAGGCAAGCTCACCAAGAGCAGGAACATGAGCAGCAAGTGCAAAACATAGAAAACAAAGCGCTAGCAGCAGTCAATGAGGCATATCAAAGGTGTAGCGAAATGGAGGCTCTGATGAAGCAAGCACAGACTTCTTTTGATGCCAAGGTTGAAGGTATCAAGGCCGAGGCAAACAGCAAGCATGACCTGATGATTGATCATGACCAGAAAAAGAAGAGGATCTTTCAGAAGTTCGAGGCTTCTTTTCCAAAAACTGTGGAACATGTTCAAAAGGCAGCACAAACCATTATTTCCCAATGAACATCACTGGTAAACATGTGGTATAAAACTGGGAAATACGCTTATCACAATCCATGAGCTGGAAATACCCTGAAATACAGCCTGGATTCGCTGAGTTGATGATCCCAGTGGGAAATCCACTACATTGGGAAAACATATGTTTTATTTTTGGGTGGTTCTTGAAACAAATCCAAGATGACAGTTGAATCAAAACTTTTGGTTAGAGCTTAGTAAATGTATGTAAAGATCATGTTCCGGTGAGTTTTAAACAGCACTATAGATAGAGATCTGGATCAACAGTTGCTACTGAATCGTCCCAAATCAATCCATTGACAAATCAAATGTCTGATTTTGATACCTCAAAATTGTTTTTTTGATAAGAAAGCCATTTAGTTTATGAAGCCAGCACCCAGTTTTGCTGCCATTTTTTTAATGGTCAAACCTTGCATGTTTCTTTTTTTTTCATCCCTCTTCCTTGGACGCTGGAGGGACAGATGCCATAGGCCTGGTTCTCAGTGTCCACTTGATATGTTTGTCAAGGATGGTGTGATGTCATTTCTTCTGAACGCAAGGTGCAGTGAAAGCATGTTTTTTGTTATATACTTCATTATCAAAGGTGCTGTGAAGGATCATCTATCATTGATTCGCTTGAAATATTGCTTTGTCGAGGGATCTCAAAAAAGATGCGGTATAGAGTATAGTATATCACTACAGAATATAACATGGTCGACACAAAATGTAAGCTAGGGCATCAGTAGGTGTCGAACTCCTTGCTAAACATGAGATCTTGGTAAAGCTTGAGGTGCTGTTTGGAAGTAGGAATGTCTCCCTGTCTCAGGTGAACCCTTCAAAACAGCCCTTCTTCAGCCTTGGAAGGAAAATTGTATTTTGAAGTCCTTTTTGGAGAACAGTTTTCATTTTATTTCATCTTGTGAGTGTGTGCTGTTGGAGTGTCACATTGCAACACAATTCAACTTAAACACCCCAGAGCTTGTGAATTGATGTTTCCATTGGTGTGGATTGGCTCTTCACTATCTAATCATCAAGCATCTTCTATATACTGTAAGCAGTTCTGAAGGTCATTTGGCCAACACAGGAGCAGCTTCATGAGGTGCGAGTAGGACGGCTTGTGGCTATATATACTTTATAGTTTTATATATATAATGTATACACATAGTGGATGTAGAAGGATGTCGGACAATGTAAAGTTGCTGTAGTATGCGCATTATTGTGCATTCTGTTGTGCTGGATGTTTTCAATTCCTCTATTTACTTTTGGACACTTGTATCCACATAGTTTCAGTCCCACATAGTAGACCATGGATGATCATATGCAGTACATATAGAATATCATAGTAGGAAATTAGGCAACGCATTGCCAAGCATTTGTATCGCTCTGTATACTCTCGTGCAATCGGTTCAAGGAAAAAAACAACGACACAGCTCTCAAATCGTGTGGCATTTGCGGGAGATGCATCCTTTGACACATCTACACTTGTTGACTCCAACGAGATGTTGTCCTTCTTCATCTCCTCCCGCAAGTGGCTCTCAAATCGTGCGGCACTTGCGGGAGGAGATGAAGAAGGACAACATCTCGTTGGAGTCAACAAGTGTAGATGTGTCAATGGATGCACCTGCTTCTGACATGTAAGTGCCAGACACTGAAGACAGTGCGAAACGCACTACCGAATTTGGAAGCAGCAAGAGAACGAATACACGTTCGGAAGCTTCCCGCGGCCCGGGCAGAAAGGCTTCAAGATTCTTCAGGTCCATGGTACACAAAGGCAAAATGACTGCTGCCGAAGTGGATGAACTGAACCCTGAGGAAAGGAAGCGCCTGTACAAGGAAATACAACATGAGCAGGCCCAATCCTCACAATTGACGACGGAGATCATACAGCAGCATCATGCCGAACAGGCTGAACAGTTCAGAGAAGATCGCACCAACCTCTTAGAGGAAATGCTTTTGAAAGGTCTCTGGCTAGATAAAGACATTGAAGCAGTAGAGCCAACTGAAGAAGCATTCACAGCCGAATTTTGAAGGATGGCATGCGTCTGGCATGCGGCAAGCAGTGTGATGACAGTCACGCAATGTCCAGTGCACACCAACGGGTACTCAAGGAAGAGTCCCAGCTGGACCGGCTGTTTGGCCCGCCGGCTGGGTTTGGCCTGCGGCGACGGGGTTCTGGTTGCAAGGTGCGCACCAAAAAGGGCCTCATGGAATATTCTGGTAATGCTGTCTTCGAGCTGCCCAAGGTGCTGATGATGAAATTTAGGGCTGGCCACTGTGCATTCTTGAAGCGTCTTCGGTTTGTTTAAGTCGATTTTTTTTTATTTCTGTGCCCAATGGGGAGAATCCATCATCTGGGGATTCCATAGTATAGGTTTTTATTTTTCTGTTTATTTTTGAGTCCCTTTAGCAAATCCAAGGCGTGGACGCAGCAAAAATGCCAAAATACACGTGATAACCAACGAGTCCACCACGGGGTTTCACTTTGCCGCTGTCAAGTACAGTGCAAGCAGCGGCAAGTACGGGAATTCCACATACGACAAGACAATGCTGCGTCTTTACCACGAAATTCCCGATGACGGCCCGCTCCCTGACCCAAATGCAAGTGGGAGCGGGGAGAATGCAAATCATATCACATGGTGGCCTGTTATCATCTTGCAATTGCATGATGATTCAGTTCAAGTGGCTCGGGAAGTGACACCTGGACATGTTTATGTCATTATTTGCTTTTACCAATTTGGGCCTGGACAATGGAAATCGTGGAGGCGTGATTTCCATTCATCCGCTGTCCATGGCAAGGGGTGCATGTGCATCAATGTTTGGACACATTTGAAATGCTTCCTGTCTAACATTGTGTAAAATATGTGTTCGTAATTATATACATCTTGGATCTAGAATCATGTCAGATAATAAACAAATACCATGTTAGTGTATCTACACCTCTATATATAAATATTATTTATAATTATCTATAAATGTATATGCTAGTATATATATATATATATATCATAATCAATTCACATAACATGTATAAATGATTATATGTAAATGTATATGTTTCTATGCTATTTACTGTGGTTGATAAAATTCACTCGATTTTCTTGTTTTGGCAACGCACCTCAGCTGGTACCCTGACTCTGTAGCGTTGTGGCGTTTGCGCCGGGCCTATGGATGATGGGGAAGGCATGTGAGCCAGGGATGACAGGGAAAATGGTGGCTGGGCCCAAAATCCAATGGGCAATGTTGTTGGCTCTGCGAAGCAGAAGAAGTGACAAATTCCCAGTGTCATGTTCAATCATGTTGCTTTGATCATAGATTTCCTGACCTTTGTACAAGTCGCAAATGATTTTGAATGATTTTGAATGATTTTGTATGTAGCTTGCACAAATCCAAAATGTGTTTGGTTTTTGGTTTCACATCTTTTATAGCCTGATTGTTGTGTTGTGGCGCTCACGCCGGGCCAACATCAGTGCGCACGCAGTGAGTGAGTGATCCTAATTATTTGGATGGATAATGATGCACGACGGTACTCGTCTACAATTTCTATGAGATGCATATGAATTGTAGACGAGTACCGTCGTGCATCATTGTCCATTCAAATAATTAGGACCACTCACTACTTTGTATGTAGTCATGAATCAAATTATATATTGGAATTGTGCATCTGTCAGCTAGTAGATGAGTAGATTTTTCAAGTACAGCTGGCTGGACTGCAGTTGTGTATCCAACCAATGCAACAGCATGCCCCAGACCAATGATGCGCAGATCTAGTGCACAGCACGGCAAGCTTCAAAAGTCGTGGCCGCTTCCGTGGCATCACGGTATGTCCAACTTGACACATGTCTCCAGACCTTTTTCTTGTGCAGCAGGCCTGGGTGCTGGAGGAACAGATGCCATAGGTCTGGTTCTCAGTGTCCACTTGAGAGCATCATTAGACAATTTCTTTTCACTGAGGTGTTTTGATTTTTTACGACACAATCAAATCTATCAGTGAGACACACCTTGTACAAATATAAACAGTAAATATATATATATATATATACATATATATATATTTACACTGTATAATAATGTGTATATATATATATATATCTGTGTGTGTGTGTGTCAGTACTTCTGGGTTTCCTATTTTTCTGCAAGGAATTGATGCCTACCAGCTTACATTTTTTAATGATCTCACTTCAGGATTTGAAATTACAAGTAATTTTTTTTCCAGTGGTAAAGGACGACCGAACAAATGGCAAACAGATTATCGGGTCAAACTGTAAACATGGGTGTACCTGAAAAAGGTGGATTTAGCGGTGTTTTTTTTTTGGGGGGGGGCGGGGGAAATCATGATACACCATCAAGTATTGGGGTATTCCATTTTTGGGAAGAGTATAATCCTCCTAAAATTTAGTTGTTTCAATTCAGCAGAAACTGATGATGTTATTCGAGAGAATCAGAACGTTCTGTTCTTTCGTTGCTGAAAAAATCACCACAAACATTTTTTTGAACACTTGAGCACTATTGGATCATAGGAGGCTGAATTAATATTTCCTAGAGGTAATCCTTAGTCATTTTTACCCTTCAAAATATATCCATGTTTCCCTCAGTTATGGCCCTTTACCAGTTGTAAGTACTAAGAAAACCCCATTTATAGAATGTATAATCCCATAGAAATAACCAGTTATAACTCATAGCCATAACTGCTGGAAACGTCTGCAGTGTCGGGAGCAATCCTGTCTGGATGGACATCCGTGGCACACCAGATTTTGCCCACTGTTTGCAGCGGCTTCCGTTAAGTGATTGGTGCAGCATTTTTTTTGATCCCGTTTCGGATATGTTACCATATGTTACCTGTAAAAATTCTGAGGAATATTTAATTTGATTAGAAATTCAAACATTATTTTTCGTAGGATATCGTAGGTTTAGGGTTGAACATGGGGGGTTCAGCAACCGAAATGGTGAGTATCACCTACTAAAACGGTGTTTTTAGAATGTTTTAGACAACAATCTGCCAGATGGAAATGGATCATATGGATCTAGTCCCATTTCCTCGTTCATGTGAATTTTGCCCATAAATATGGGAACCCAATTCATTAATAGATCCAATATATTCAAATAGGTTTTTTATTTAGGAATGACGGGATTGGATATTACATAATTTTGATTGTTTTATATGGGGATTTCCTAAAATGGGGGTACCCCCAAATCATCCAGTCATTAGATCATGACTTGGTATTGAAACCTATGGTCACTTGGTGTACCCATTTTAGGAAACCTACATTTTTTGTTTTTGTAATTCTGACACGTGTTTGTTTGTCAAGATTCTTCTGCACCAATGGGCGCGATGGCATTCTACAGGATTGGGCGTACCATTGAGTGCATGTGAAGTAGTTCGATTACCAGCTACTGTTGGCCATGGGAAAAGCGGTGAAATGCTGAATTTCTGAAGATTTCTGAAGAATCTTGCATATATTCATCGATGATGCTATATTGTGATCATTGGAAAACCAATAGTCTGGACATGAGAATGATTCCATTTCTTTTTTGTGGTTGGTGACAACATGCACATCAAAAATATCCTGGATCGGATGTTAAAGCCGGAGGGATCACTATGAAAAGGAATAAATCAATGGACAAACAAGTTACTTTCTTACTGTCAACAAACATGTCCAAGTTAGATTCTCAATGTATCCAATTACTTTCTGATGAAGTGTTGTTTCTCAGGAATATTCAGGGGCTAGGTGCTTTCTCAGCACTTAACTGATTGGACCCACAGCAAATTGGGCTTGTCTCAAAATGGGGTACCAGTAAATTTGATTGTTTATCATAAGCTCTCTTATCACAACTGCAATTTGGGTGCTAGTTCCCATGTGAAAAAGCACATGTTCGGACACACCCAAATCATGTTGTTGGTTATAGTTTAGTCGTAGCATTTCTATCCCTTTTGTATCCCCATAAAACGGTTGGTTTCGTGCCGTTGTTTTGGAACTGAATTTCCACCATTCGTGGATATATTGATGCTTGGCATAGTTTGTTGATTATACATACTCCAATTAGTTGTTCCATTTTTTCACCATTGCCATTTGAGGATTCTTCAAAACCCCTCTGTCATTCCATTATACTGGTTGGTTAAAAGGGATTCCCCTATTGGATTATTATGATACCAACAAACATTGGTTTGTTTTTAATCCCCTATAATCATCAACCAACAGGGTTTAGCAGCCACTGCTCCTTGATTTTTGCAGATCCTAAAGGTGCAACTTCAACAAAGTGAAATGCGATGCAAAATGCAAAGAGAAGAGGCGGGGAATTTGAACAGTTGGTTTGCCACGCGTCGAACCTTAGCTGACTCAGCGAATAACATCTATAGCTAGGCTAACCATGGTTTATAGTGGAATTTGACCTATAAATACCTATAGTATTGCTATCGTACTATAGTTCGGTTTCTTATAACTGTATCTGTTTGAAAACGCTGCATCCCCAACAACAAGTACTTGACAAAGAATGTCCCTCAACAACAAATGAGATAAGACAATGGAAAAGACATTGAAAATAACAACAAGTATCATTTACGATAACCGCTGAAATAAACAAAATCTTTCAATAACAACAAGTAATTGACAAGTAACTCTTTTGCAAATGAAATAAGACAAAAGCATGGAAAATCCATGGTTCACATTTTCCAAGGAACCTGATCTACCCGATGAGTTGTCCATATCGATTTCACTTTACTGGGCAGTTAGCAATTGGGTATTTAGCCAAGCGTCATCCGATTTTCTGGTTGGAAAATCCCAATTTTTCCAGCGAATCAACCAGCCCAAAAAGGGAGATGACCAAGGTGTGATCCTTCAGTGAAATGATTACATATATGATTACCATACAGGATGGAGCACCCCAGTTGTAAGTTTGTTTATAAAGCCCACTAGTTAGTTATATCTACCATAAACCATTGAATTCAACAACATTTTTTAGGCAACTGGACGCTATCCCCATCCTTTAGACACTCCAAACGACCCACAACGACCCGTTTTTTAAAGTGATGGATCTGATCCCGCAACGACTGGTTGGAAAAAACCATGAAACCCGCGCCAGCCCCACCAGTGTTGGGGCCGTTGAAGTGGACGGGTATATCTATACACATCTACACACGTTTCAATATTTCTAGCTGGAAGCCTAAACAAATCTAAACAACCAGAAATAGCCATATATAGTATAGTGGAACGATCATTTGTTATGGGGAAAGAGCCTTGTTTGTTTCTTGTTCGAACGGGGGTGCAGGTGAGAAATGGCCTATAAGAACACCCCGGTTGATGACTAGTTGACTAGTTTGGGGATTTAACTAACCAATTATCTATGCGTTTAAAAGGGATTTCACATGATTCAACCATCAACAAATTCAGTGATACGCTTTGAGAAATTAAACATATGGAGGTTTCCAATCCATGAGGGTACCCCAACAACTCATCCATTTATAGATGGGATTTCCCACTATCAACGGGGGTACCCGGTACCCCATTGTAGAAACCAAGCAATTCTTCTCCGTTGAAACCGTCGCATCCCGGGTCGGCTTGAGGCGGAAGAGTGGAAGGACTGAGATTGGCCGTGGGGGATGATTCCATGTGCGAAGCATGGTGCTGAAAACTGGTTGAAACCTGTGATTCCATGTGATTTCAGAGGGGTTGGTCAACCACCAACCAGTATGATTCCTAGAAACTTTGTTGAAACTTGTTGAATCATACTGATCATAAATCAACAAAACCCATGTTTTTTTTGGAGGATTGACCATTTGGAAAGGTCACCATGATTTTGCAACTCATGGGCCTCGAGTTGAGTAGACCATCCGGTTTCATCCTGGCTTCGATCCCTGTTCCCAGTTGAGTTTGATGTTTTTTCCCATTGAAACTTGCCATGTGCAATAGAAAAACAGGGGATTTCCATAGATTTCCCAGCTTGCGACGTTTTTTTGAAACCAGAGGGTCGCTGTTTTTAAGGGAGAAGCAGAGCGCGGGCTCCATGGGTCGAACATGGCCGGCCATGCTCAGTTCTCCACCAGCCGTGACAGGAAGAAAGCAGAAGGCCGGGGAAATCTCAGTGAGACACAGCGTGAAACAACGAGCGGAAACACATCGTAATGCTGTACAAACTGTACAAAGTGAGGCCCCGTAGATATCCGTAGATAGCAACGTTTGCCTAGAATTTGGTTAACTAGAGTTTATGGGAGCATATCACTATCGTACGTATTTTAGTGAGATTAAAAACCGACTGATACCTGGGGGTCCTCACCTTGTACTTCTCCATAGTGTATATATATATAGATGATTGTCTCAATGAGGATGTACCATTGCCAGGTTAGATTACTAGGGGCTAGGTGGAATACCATCATGAACCCTACCATTTGTAAGCAGTTTGATAGATCCCTATTTCGCTGAGAGCCGCAGCGGGGGCTCTAGAGTCGCGGCTTTTCATGCTTCCAAACCGGTATTTTGGCGTCAGCCTGTTATGGTTGGAGCAACATCTTCTGGCAAGTAAATCCCCCAGGCCATGGAAGCAAATTACACTATGACCATTGGTAATCGGCCCCATAAATTAAAAAAAAATCGGGGCCCCTACAACTTACCCTGGTTGGTGGTTTCAAACAGTTTTTCCCTAATGTATATACTAATGTATGGGATGTCATCCTTCCCATTGACGAACAATTTAAAGTTGGCTAAAGTCACCAACCAGTACAGGATTTTTCCCCAGTTCGTTAGCTAAGTTGGTTTATAACTATAATATCAATAGTGTATGATATTTATAACTGTATTTAGATGGGGTTGTTAACCAACGTTCACATCACTGGGGGGGCCCATCCTGTACCATACAGCTGCACAGCTGCAGAACTGGAACGGCATCCCAGTTGTCCAGTGGATTCAGAGCTGTGAAACTGCTGAAGAGATGCTGGATTTGTTCAGGGCCGTCCAATACAATGACCTTTGGTTTAGATGAACCCCCCTATTTGCATATCATACACCGTTGGCAACTTGGAGTTATGCCAAATGTATCCAAATGAAAAAAATTACTTTACTTCGTGTGATCCCCACCATGACATTTAATACATTTTGTTACTGGCAAATCTTCTGGCATTCTATCTGACATTTGCTGGCATTCTATCTGGCATACCTTCTGGCATTCTATCTGGCATATATTCTGGCATTCTATCTGGCATATCTTCTGGCATTCTATCTGGCATATCTTCTGGCATTCTATCTGGCATATCGTCTGGCATATTATCTGGCAAATCTTCTGACATTCTATCTGGCAAACATTCTGGCACTTTATCTGGCATATCTTCTGGCATTCTAGCTGACATTTTATCTGGCATTCTCTCTGGCATACCTTCTGGCATTCTATCTGGCATATCTTCTGGCATTCTATCTGGCATATCTTCTGGCATTCTATCTGGCATATCTTATAGCTTTCTATCTGGCATATCTTCTGGCATATTATCTGGCAAATCTTCTGGCATTCTATCTGGCAAACATTCTGGCACTTTATCTGGCATATCTTCTGTCATTCTATCTGGCATTTTATCTGGCATTCTATCTGGCATATCTTCTGGCATTCTATCTGGCATATCTTCTGGCATTCTATCTGGCATATCTTCTGGCATTCTATCTGGCATATCTTATAGCTTTCTATCTGGCATATCTTCTGGCATTCTATCTGGCCGTTGAGGTCCGGCAGGGAACACTTGGCGTGGATACTCGCGGTTGAGGTCCGGCAGGGAACACTGGGCGTGGCTGGTCGTGGTTGAGGTCCGGCAGGGAACACTGGGCGTGGCTGGTCGTGGTTGAGGTCCGGCAGGGAACACTGGGCGTGGATGGTCGTGGTTGAGGTCCGGCAGAGAACACTGTGGATCGCGGGTCGCAGTTGAGCAAGGACGACGAGGACGACGAGGAGGACGAGGAGGAGGAGGAGGAGAGGAGGACGAGGCAGGAGGAGGCGGAGGAGGAGGAGAAGGAGGAGGAGGAGAAGGAGGAGGAGGACGAGGAGGCAACTGACATAAAATCTAACAACCCTCACCTGGCAGGTGGGGAAAAACCTTTTTTATGGGTCCCAGGGAGTCATTTAGACCGATGGACCCATCTATGAGTCCCCACATTGATATCTTAGATTCTTACAGAGCCAGACACAGCCGTGACAGCCATGGGGAAACCATCCTCCTGATCTGCAGGTTTGAAAAGGAACTGCTGCATCAGCGTTCCTCCTGTGTCCGGGCGCCGGTTACATCGGTGGAGCTGATTTTTTTGTGATCCGATACCCTCTGGTAAACTAAGAAAACTATGGAAAATCACAATGTTTATCCATTTTAAATAGGTAAACCAACTATATCAATGGCCACGTAACCAATCGTTTTTTGTATGTTTACCAGAGGCTACTCAGACCAAGTCTATGACAAACAGAGCTCCTCAAGGTGATCGAAAGCGCTTCCCGGAGGTTTCATGAGCCGTTCTCTGGGCCAAGCTTTTGCTATGAATGGTTGATAGTGGTAGATTGACGGTTGTATTAAATACCGTTGTACAATGTTATACCCTTTGGTTATTTAAGATAGCGAAAAGAATCCCATTTTGAATAGGTAAATCATCATGTTTATCATCTATAGGGCGATTTTCCATAGTTATGTTAAATAACCAGAGGGTAATACTTTAATCATTCATCTGTTGCTATCAGTGGTAAAATTAGTCCTAACCAGCTAGAAATGGTAATTGTTGCATCTCTATGTTTTGTTTTCTTTTTTTCCCGAGGTCCTTGCAAATTACTTTACTTCGTGTGATCCCCACCATGACATTTACAAATTTATACATTTTCTTACTGGAAAATCTTCTGGCATTCTTTCTGACATATCTTCTGACATTCTATTTGGCATTCTATCTGGCATATCTTCTGGCATATGTTCTGGCATATCTTCTGGCATTCTATCTGGCAAATCTTCTGGCATTCTATCTGGCATATCTTCTGGCATTCTATCTGACATATCTTCTGGCATTCTATCTGGCATATCTTCTGGCATTTATTCTGACATATCTTTTGGCATTCTATCTGGCATATCTTCTGGCATTCTATCTGGCATATCTTCTGGTATATCTTCTGGCATATCTATCTGGCATATCTCCTGGCATATTTTCTGGCATTCTATCTGGCAAATCTTTTGGCATTCTATCTGGCATATCTTCTGGCATATTATCTGGCAAATCTTCTGGCATTCTGTCTGACATATCTTCTGACATTCTATTTGGCATTCTATCTGGCATTCTATCTGGCATATCTTCTGGCATATCTTCTGGCATTCTATCCGGCAAATCTTCTGGCATTCTATCTTTGTAACTTTCTTCTGCACATTCTTTGTCCCATATCTTCCTACATGAGGTCTGGCAGGGAACACTTGGCGTGGATACTCGCGGTTGAGGTCCGGCAGGGAACACTGGGCGTGGATGGTCGTGGTTGAGGTCCGGCAGGGAACACTGGGCGGGATGGTCGTGGTTGAGGTCCGGCAGGGAACACTGGGCGTGGATGGTCGTGGTTGAGGTCCGGCAGGGAACACTGGGCGTGGATGGTCGTGGTTGAGGTCCGGCAGGGAACACTGGGCTGGTCGTGGTTGAGGTGGAACACTGGGCCGTGGTTGAGGTCCGGCAGGGAACACGTGGTTGAGGTCCGGCAGCGAACACTGTGGATCGCGGGTCGCAGTTGAGCAAGGACGACGAGGACGACGAGGACGACGAGGAGGACGAGGAGGAGGAGGAGAGGAGGAGGAGGGAGGAGGAGGAGCAGGAGGAGGAGCAGGAGGAGGAGCAGGAGGAGGAGGAGGCAACTGACATAAAATCTAACAACCCTCACCTGGCAGGTGGGGAAAAACATCGAAAACGAAAAACTATAGGTACATTACTAGAGGTGTTTTTTGGTTTGTCTGAAAATATGGTACCTCTAAATCCATTGGTAAACCATCATTTTCCCCTCAAAAAAACATGGTCATTATATAAATCAGTTTCAGACCGAGCTTATATATTATTATAGTATATTATTTTATATTATAGTATATTATAATATATTATATTATATTATATTATGTTTTATTTTGCTATATTATTTTATTTTATGTCATATTATATTATATTATATAATAGAATTTTAGATTGTAAAATATTATATTATATTATATTATACTATATTATATTTTATTATATTATATTATATTATATTGTATTAAATTAAATTAAATTAAATTGTATTATATTATATTATCATATATTGTATTAACATATATTGTATCATATTATATTGTTTATATTGTATTAAATTAAAAAAAATATTATATTATATTATATTATTTTATGTTATATTATATTTTATTTTTCTAGCAATTTCTTGCCCATATTCCAGGGCTGAACATATTCCATGCCAAAATAGCTGGGAAAATTTAGGAATTGCGAAGACCCCTTTCAGGTGAAATTTGTATTTCATACAGTTTACCAAGTACTCCTTTTCTTCTGGCACGTACGTTGTCGACTGCACATGTTCTTCCCCAAAGAAGATCCTTACTTTCAACAATTTCTGGAAATGTCATAATTAACAATGTTGAGCTTTCCAAAAATGGATTAATAATGTTCTTATGGGAATTTGTCATCTACACTTTTCAGGATCTCAAAACCCAATTCATAAGCTTTAAGCTTATGTTCTGGCACACTTGGCTGGCCTTTCATCAGCAGCGCCATCCCCATCTTTCTTGACATCTTTGTGGCCCCGCAAAGAGCTCTGCACAACAGGATCTGGGAACACAAATCATCGACGATCCTGTTTTCTTCCGTGCAAAATAATTCCACCGATAGAGTACGATGCCACCCCTGTAGTGCGCTAATTTTCTGGAATGCGAAAATAAAACAGTATGCGTGGCCCCCTTCGACTTTCCCCATGGATCCAACACCAATTTTTTCCATCATATACCAGAAAATTATCACATTTCACCCTGCTGAGCTTTTTTTTTTTTTTGTTTGGTCATTTTTGGCCAAAATGGCCTGGAATGCGATAGTATGTGAAACTACAGACGTCTCACGCGAAACCGCTACCTTGCCCATATTCCAGAAAACGTGATTCCAGGCGATTTTAGCCAAAAAAAAACGAAAAAAAAAAAAAAACAAAAAAAAAACAGAAAAAACGAGAAAATCACCGAGTACGAAGATTTTATGGAGTGCGAAGATCTTGCAGAGTGCGTGGATTTTACAGTATGTGTACGTCCCTAGCTGTGGAGTGCGATGCCCTCGCTGGAGTGCGAAGAATTTGTGGAATGCGAAGAATTCCGAGTATGTGTGGCTGGTATAGAGACCACATAGGGAAATTTCGGGGCCAGAACCAAAATTCCAATCCCAAAGCCAGCCCAAACTTCCAGGGGCACACCAGTGGGTTCTATTTTTCCGAGTTCACCTTGGGCGAGGTCCCGGGGAAGAAATTTGCTAATTTTTACTCAGCCAACCTGTAAAAACGTTACCTTTGACAACCCTGTCCTTCTTCGGTAGACAAATGAGGAAACTTCCTTATCAAAGCAGCCTTCAATTCATTCAACGTCCACAGCTGCTTTGGAACGACAGGGGATAGAAAGCTGTGGGGGGGCATTCAGTGGATTCGCCGTGGGCCAACTGTTCCCTCCAGATTGAGCTGAAATGCCTATCAAAGTAACATACCAAAACCCAGGTCTGGAGTACGATGAAAACATGGTATGCGAAGATTTTCTGAATATGGGAATGTTGCCTCTAGAATTTTATGTCAATATATATATATAATATACATATACATTATGTATATATATATATATATGTGTGGTGAAATTGTGATGGTTTCCACATGTTTTTTTGAAGCGGATAAAAATTGCCTGTGGCTTTGATCATTCTCCGAGGTCCAGGGGGGTCAAGAGCTACAGCAGGCCTGTGGTTCATTGCCAGTTTTTTTTTTTTCCGGAGAATCAGCGTTTTCTGGGGGTATACCACAATTAAACCAACTTTTAACTGGGGTATCCCATTTTATAGGTACCATTAACTATAGTTATAAAAGAGAAGAGGTTTTTTCTGCAGTTATGGTCATTTATCAGTTATAAGTACTAAGAAAACCCCATTTATAGAATGTATAATCCCATAAAAATAACCAGTTATAACTGGTAAATGGCCATAGCTGTGGGGGTATACCTCAATTCTGCAAACAGCCATATCTTGGATTTTTGCATAGATTCCTTCTTTGGGACCCAACAAAACTCAACCAGCAAAACTTAGGGGCTCCAGAAAACATGTTGGTTCAACGGAAGTGGTCGTGGTCTCAGAATGGTAATCCATTCCGTTCAGCCCATGGGGGTGTCAATAGTAACGGAGGATTGGTTATCTCTGCAGTGGCAATGAGGCAAATTTCAGGAACTTGTTCTTGTGCCAAAACAAAGGGTATGCGGCCATGTTTCGTATTGTCGTGTATGCAAAATATCGCCTCTAGCCCTCTAGTAGTTTTTTGGGATTCATGCCCAAATCTGTGGGCTGATTGGGAGCCCCGAGGCCCACGCAATATGATGTTTATTGGTTTATATTTATATATTGAAATCATATGCATATATACATACCCTCTGGATCCATGGCCACTGTCTGAGAAGGTACTTAACCCTCCAAATCATACCCCAAACACTTCCTAAGAAGGTACTTGGATCCACAGGGATATGATAGATATATAATAATTATACGTGTATATATATACCAGATCCATATTATATATATATATATATTTTTAAATCACCATATACCCCAAGGCTCCAAAGGCCTCACAAATGGAGGCCTTTGGACAAAGGGGCCCCCAAAGGCCTTACATCTATGTAGCCCCCAAATGTCTCACCTATCAGATCAACCCTCAATTATTGTTTCAATAAGTTCCAACAGCACACCTAACAATAACCCTGGTGGTATATAATCTGGTTGATGGTTTGGAACATGAATTTTATTTTCCATTCAGTTGGGAAGAATAATCCCAAGTGACGAACTCATATTTTTCAGAGGGGTAGGTATACCACCAACCAGATAATCTATACATACTTCCACTACACTGGGTTTTGAGCACTGTCGATCACGCATAAGAAAATTGCACATCTGAATTATGTTGTTTTGTTCGTGATTCCATATCCAGCACAACAAAAAATACAATTTTTGGTGGGAACGCCTTCCACGCTTTTTTTACACCTTTCCATGTTTTTGAACGTGTTTCCACAGCATTTCAACGTATTCCCACGGTTCTTCCACGGCCATTCCATGGCTCATGTGTTTTTTTTTTTTTTCGAAACATATACCTGTTTTTTTTCCGGAAAAACACAACATGAAATAGCCCAACATCATTTCTGCCTCTGCAATTTTGATAATCGATAAACCCAGATTTCTATACTCTATAGTACCCATATGATCCATGGTGCTGCTATATATGGTAACATGGATCCCATCAATATACCCCCTTTATGTTAGCAGCCATATAGCAGCACCATGGATCCGTCATGGGGTCTGAGTTCTTGAAATCAAGAACTCCCAATGAACATATCTTGGTGAAACCTGTGGGTCATAATGGCCACCGGAGGCCAGCATTTTAGTAGGGTTATAGAGGAACCCGATAAATTTGGCCTTTCAAAAGGAGGCCTTTGACGCATGTGGTATATATATAATTACATATATATATATATAGATGATTACATATATATATATAGAATTACATGTATGTAATTATATATATATTGTAGTATATGTTTATCTACTATATACATATATATATATATATATACATATGTTAGGTATATGAATAGTACATATTTTCTTCTTATGATGTTTATTACGGCAAGGTCAAATCCACCGAATCTGCCGTGCAGGAGTTCTTGATGGAAAGGCGAAAGCTCCTGGAAAAGGCCTGGGGGATGTGAGCCACCATGGGATGGGGCGAAATCCTACACCAGTTGATGGATCTGATAGGTGGTAAACATCCCATTTATTAATTGGCCATCCATTAATATGTAATAGGTTTATAGGTTTTTAACCATATATTTAAACCATAATATTTTTTTTATAGGTTTTTAACCATCTTTTTGGTGGTGCAGGATTTCGCTGGCCCATCCACAGTATCATGGGATATCATTTTGATATAATAATCATGTTCATAGGCATTTTGAGATAGCCATCAGATGTACAAGTGTTTGTTGGTCAAGCCCGTACCATGTCACCATCATAATCTGGCCCATGTTCAATGGGAATTTCAGGATCCTAAAATGGAGGTACTGTACCATATAAGGCCATATTTTGTAGGGATAATTCTTTACATAGGCCTTATATAGGCCTTATATATGGTAGGTACCTCCAATCAATCGGTTCCTGAAATGGCCACTGACATGTCAATGGCTAGACTGGGCCGGAGGCAGGTGATTCAGCCCATGAATACGACTGTGGTTGGTATCCCCCCTTCATCGTAGAATTCACCCAGTTAGAAGTGCTTCAACTTAGCAGTTGCTGAAGTTTTCTGAATCCCATTATTTTTGTTTATAACGAAATAAGCCAATATTAGCTATCAAAACTGGGGGCCCCCACATATGTAGTTTCCTAAGTTGGTTTCTAACGCGAACATACAAGGTTTACGGAGGTTTATGAAAGATACTTCGAACTCGTCTTCATGGGGTGAATCGAAACCAACGAACATTTCACCTGAAAGTGTTGAACTATCAAAGGCAGGTCAAACTGAAGGAAACTGGATCAACTTGTGCGGTTTTTGGGGACCACCAACTGGACGAGAAGTTGTTCGTCAGAGCAGAGGAGTCATAGGATCCACCATCCCCATAGCAGTGCCATTTCGGTGGATGGCGGATCCACCATGGATGGGTGGTTTATCATTGCTTTACCAGCATGAAACAACGGTTTTTTCGTTGCTTTTGTTTGGTGGGACTGATATGGACTGATGGTCATCCAAGTAGCTTGAAACCTTAAAAAAAAGACCAAGGCAATTGGCACTTTGATGATCTGGTGTCACATCTCGAAGGGGATCCAACCTGTTTTCACCAGCAAAATGGTGGTTCACCATCAATGTGGGGCCCTCTAGATGGCCTTTGTTGGTTTATAATAACTCAAAAAAAACACGATGGTTTATAATACTTATAACTTATGACTATAGTATACTATAGTTATATAATGGGCTTTACAAACCATCAAACATCACTGGGGCCCCATATTGATGTTGTTTCCATCGGCTGAACGCTCTTCACAGCGTAGAAATGTTGCTTCCACAGATCGCAAGCCGAGGTGGCGCAAGGCGAATCGGCACAAGAACAGGCCTTTCAGGCTCGGCAATTGTGGCCCTTTAAGTATATAGCTACAATTAGTGAGGCCCCCCGTTGTGATGTGAACGTTGGTTAACAAAAGCCCCAGTAACTAGTTCGTTATTTGCGTACCATAAACCATAGTGACATTGGAGTTATGTTCACCAACTTAGATATCTTGGGGGCCTCACATTGTATAAAGGTGGTTTAATATAATCTGGTTGCTGGTTTCAAACATGATTTTTTCCATGATATAGGGGATAATCCTTCCCATTGACTAATGATTTTCAAGATGGTTAAAACCACCAACCAGCTATAGTTTAAGATATAACTATAGATATCTATATGCTATATTTGTTTAAAATTTATAAATGGAAAAAACACAACTCCTCTAGAACTGGTTGGTTATATTCATATATCATCAAATAAACCCATTTATCATTGTTAAGGGCCATAAATGTGGGGGCACCCCTTTATCGCTGGATGATTCATGATGGAACATCCCTATTAAAACGGATGAGTTGTTGGGGTACCCCCCATGGTAGGAAACCTCCAAATGGGGTTTTGTTGAAGAATGATCACCCCCAAGTGGGAAAAAAAGCGTTGAATCCGTGTGGTGTTTGAACGCGAACACCAACGAGCAAGAGATGATTTGACGACCAAAGATTGGTTTTCGACCACCTGGGGATGATCCGGGGATGCTTCGCCACATATTCGTAGTCTGGATCTGAAAATGGTGGCTTACCCTCTGGTAATGACTAACATAGCTATTGAAAATGACCATAGAAATAGATAGAAATAGTGGATTTACCCATTGAACATGGTCATTTTCCATAGTTATTTGTATGTTGACCAGAGGGTAAACATCATCGTAAAAATCATAAACAGGAATATACTTGGAATAAGAATGGGATAGATGTAGCCAACAAAAACGGAATCTAATTACTTATCAGTTCTTTTTCGGGCAAACGATGATTGTTGCTTAGTCAAAATAACATTTTCAGGTACTTGAAGTTGGTCCTAATGAGGAACATTATGCTAGACCATAAGTTTTTGGACGTTTCCCGTAACATGTTTGACAACACCATTTGGGTCATAGGATGAAATTGGGTCCTGTTGATTTTGAAAACGTTCCTAGCAGATCTTGCACCCTCCCGGGGCAATCTTTGCTTTTTCAGACTCCCTTCACAAGATTTCATGTGAAATCTAAGTTATTGCATCTGGGTTACAATGTGGGAACCCCGTTGGATAGCTAACTTAGTTTATAACTATAATAACTGTTGGGTTTCTAGTGGATATATCTATAGTATTCGTGATAGCTTCATGAGGTTATAAATCAACAAACACGATTGGAAGGCCCCACTTTGTAGGGGAAAGGAAGTACAACACCATTTGGATCCATTTGGTTGGTGTTGTCAAATTCAAAGATCTTCCGAATTTCACCCATCCATATTTGGGTATGATTGAGAATGAATATCATTTTGGGGTTGGTTTGAAATCGCGATTTTTTGCCACGTTTTTTAGTATTTCCGGCTCCACCTTGATAATGATTTTCATATGTCTGGAAGCTTGGGGACAGCATATGATGCCCGTTTTTACTTACCCTCTGGTTATGTCAAAATAGCTATTGAAAATGGCCATTAATAGTGGATTTTCCCATGAAAAATGGTGATTTTCCATAGCTATGTTATGCTATGTTAGTTTACCAGAGGGTAAAGCAGTAGAGAATCAACTTAGATGTGTGTCCAAGAACTCTTCCAAGGTTAATAGCCGAGATAGAGCGAAAGGGTTCATCGAACCTATTGATGAATTATTGCCACGGTTCTCAACCAATCCAAAATTAGAATCACCAAAATCATTACCCATTCCATTAGCCATTATTGGTGGTGCATATTTTGTCATACACAATCTTAACATTGCGTGGTTAAGCTTTGTTATTCCAAAATCAGTACCATTCCATTACAGGACCCCGCAAAAAGATGGAACATGTTCAATTTACCATGATATTTAGTACAAGTTGGTGCCCCCCAAGTTATAAGTTGGTTTACAATCCCATTAACTATAGATATATCACCTATAAACCATAGTTATTGGAGTTATAAACCAACTTAGCTATCTAGGGGGCACCACCTTGTAGGATTTTACCATAACTTGGGCCCATCTTTTTCGGGGTTTTTACGAAAGTACCAGTACTTCAATCAACTTCATCCAACATCCGGAGGGTGTGCCGTAACCAAAATGTTGATGGGTTGCCATCAATTTTGGGTTGCCATCAACTAGGTCAATCTTACATGGATACTTTAATCCTTTAGTCTTTTGGTATTAATGGGAATATCTACTAGCCAGCAAAGAATTTGTCATTTTATGCAGGGTATCTAAGATTGGCAATGTCAATTTGGGGTTGCTGATTTGCTGCTGTGTTCATCAGCAAATCCTTGGGGGCTCTTTTCCGGTCTTAGGCGGAACGCTTACGCGCCATCCGTGCTGAAGAAAGGTGTCAGGCACAAGCCGTGCAAGAGATGATGGAGCTTAAAAGAAGCCGGGATTTGGGTCATGACTATACAATGTGAGGCCCCCAAGATATCTAAGTTGGTGAACATAACTCCAATAACTATGGTTTATGGTACTTATAACTATAGTTGCTGGGGCTTATAAACCAACTTATAACTGGTGGGCCTCACATTGTAGGATTTAAGCAACCATGTTTCAACAACACCCTATGAAATCATGCACCACCCATCATTTCTCAACAAAAAAACATATCCAACTGTTTATTCAGACCCTGATTGAAACCCGTAGTGTGAACCCTGGACTGATAAACCATGGTCTATCAATTAGGGAGCTACTTAAAAGACAATGATAATACTCAAATGGCACCCTCACGCAGCCTAGCGGTTTGTCAGTCCAGGGTTGACATTATATGTGGGTTTTATATGGTTTTTATAGGGTTTTAACTACAGCAGAACCGTTAGATAAGAACCGATTAAGAATTTTCCAGCCTACTCTGGGGTTCTTAAGTGCTATGGAGGGTACCCTCAAGTTTCACCGTACCAAAGACAGGAGGATTTATGAACGTACCCAACCTTTCGACCAGTATCAACGCAGGAGCTGAAAGCTGCAGTTCAACAACAGGTGGGGTACCATTTTTTTCCAGAGTAGACTATTTTGAGGGTAAGCCCGTCAATTAATAGTCAGGTCTTATTCATCATGGGGTTGGATGAATCATTGGGACATAACTATTAAAAAGCATGAACATTTTTTGTACAAGGTGGTGCCCCCCCAGTTATAAATGGATTATGATCCCATGAAAACTAGTAATTAGATGTAATTAGTTCGGTATATCACCTACAAAAACCAGAGTGACATTGGACTTTTACAGCAACTTAGCTAACTTCTACGATCAAGAGGAAACTCATTGGGCTGTTGAGCTGATTAAGGAGCAAACTCGGATCTCAGTTGGCTGACGCTTTCTATCCCAGCTGGTTCTTGGAAACTCATGGATTACTAACATGTGGCTTGATCATGGGTCAATGAACCCTACTAAATGAACATGGGATACCCAAAATGCATCAGAATAATTTCTGATGGGGCACCCAAAGCATTGATGTTCAATCGTCATGTTTTCCATGTTTGTCTCCGAAAGTCCGAAAGGGCCATTTAAGTTGACGCTTCAACAAAGCAAGCAGAAGCTCTTGCACCTCCGCTAGGTCCAAGAAACCCTTCACCAAGCAGAACTTGCCCGTCTGACCGCCCGATACGAAAAGGTCGGGTTTTGTCGGGATGGGTTAATGCACTATCCAGTACTTGCGGTAATGCCCAAGATAAGTTAGCAATGTTGGTAAGCATAACTCCAATAACTGTTGGAATTATAGTGTTTATCATTTTAAATATTATATGTATACAGTGTATATATATATATATACATGTATGCAACTGTAATTTATATATATACATACATACAGTATGCATAAATTTCTATAGTTACCATGGTTTTTGCACCAAGAAACATTCCACTGGGAGGCACCACCTTGTGGAGAATAGAGCTAGCAATTTGGAGCTATGGGGACGACTTCATCTTTTGCCACGTTTCAATGGGTTGGTTTTGTTGGGAAATCTTAACTGGAAACTATCGATTTTCCCATTCAATACGGGGTTTTCCTGAAAAAATACCTTAAACCAATCCATTGAATGTTGATATAATTTGATTCGGATGTGCTGACCAAAAAAGATGCAAAACGAAAACAGCGCATCTAAGATTGGCAATGGATGATGTATTATGGATATGAACATACATGGTAGTTTCGTAATTTACAATGGTTGTAGTATGTGTCAATACATTGATCTGGGAGATTCATTGTGAATCATCACAGGAACTTGTAGCATGTTGCGGCAGTTGACAGGTGCGTTGTTATTCTTCCCAAATCGCTTAAAAACACGAAATCATGGGGTTTTCTCACAAAAGCTGGTGCCCAACAGAGGCATTTTAGGCTCTGGCGTAACCCCCATGGGATATACGCCATAGCTGTGGGACTGCCCTGGGACCCAACCATAAAAGCTCAAGTCGCCTCCCATTGGATCGGCGGGTCCACTGTTGTCGTGGCATTTTGAGTTGGTTGGGCGGGTTTTCCAAGATGCGCTGAGTTGGTGGTGACTGGAACCATGGAATTTTTAATGAATTTTATGATTTTTCCATTCAGTTGGGAATAGTACCCCCAACTCACGAACTCATATGTTTCAGAGGGGTAGGTATACCACCAACCAGTGTTGCGTTGAGTTGGTAAGGTGCCTACTCTCTGATGGTGGTTGGATCCCAGTCAGGAATCCACGAGACATGGAATCCAAGTAGGAACCCAAAAAACGTCGGAAAACCTATGGTTTCCTTCCGAACATGATCTACTTTCATTACTCTGGGGTATCTATGTTTGTTTTTGGTGACTTTTGGTGCTTCATGCATAGGTCACCCTTTGAAACATGTTGTTGCTTTCAAGTATCATATTGATCATATCCACATTTGATCCACATTATAGCCACATTGTAGCCATAAACCATGATCATTGATGCTTCTACATGGAGATTTCCTATATATATAACTCTATATAACATTTATATATATATATATTATATTATGTATATATATATATACATATTATGTATATAGCTGTATATTTATACAACTATATCCATCATATTCACGTCTTTGAGAAACATGACTTGACGACTTCTTATCTGTGCCAGGCTCTCTTGAGATGTTCCAGTGAACAGGCCATCATGGCTGGGGTATCGAAAAATGGCTGAACGATCCAAGAAATTGCGAGGTAATGGGGATATATATATATAGAGAGGTTTCCTAAAATGGGGGTACCCCTAAATCATCCATTTTCACAGGATTTTCCATTATTAACCAACCATTTTGGGGTACCCCCATTTATGGAAATCCTCATATACATATATATATATATATATACACATACAAACATACAGATAGTTAACGGATGTTTTTTGAACATGGAGTGCCTGAAAAACGGATACTGAATTGGGAAAATGATGGTTTGGAACTGTCATTTTTTGATGTGTTACCTGACCAACCCGTTTGTGGTCATCATTTTGCGGGTGCCCTCTGGTAAGCGAACATAGCTGGCTGGAAAATCACAATGCTTAATTAATTGGTAACTCGTGGTAAATCATGGAAGTAGATAGGCAATTTGATATAGCTATGTCAAATTAATAGAGGGCAAATGGTATTTTTCATGGCGGCGTTGTGGGTGAAAGGCGGATGCTTCCAGTGTTTGCATTATTCATGTTTTTATATCATACAACGATCAATACCTGTACATACCATTTTTAGGGGGATGAACATCCATTTACCAGCTATTTTGATGTTCACCAGGGGTACAAGGTTTTGACCCATCCCCATATCATTACAGATGCATGTTTCCCCAAACAACATCTGGATAATTGACACATGTGACGACTGACGACTGAATGTGACTATTTTTACTTAATCTCTATACTTGGTGCTTCATCCTACCCTCTGGTAAACTAACATAGATATTGAAACTGGTGATTTAGTTCGTGGATTTACCCATTAAAAATGGTGGATCTTTCCATAGTTTTTTGTGTGTTTACCAGAGGGTATATCATCATATATCCCATTAAATCCCATTAAATGCCATTGAATCACCATTGAATCCCATTAAAACACCATTTTCCATAGTTTTTTGTTTGTTTACCAGGCCGGGTACTTTTTTTTAAGAGGGAACTGCGGCTGTGGAATGACCCAACGACCCAAGGCCAGATTGCTCTCGCGTTACGAGAAGGAGAAAGAGGACGCTTTTGGTTTTGGTGGGGTCTGGGATGGTCTGGGAATGGATCAATACCTATTAATACCATTTTTAGTGGGATGAACATCCATTTACCAGCGATTTAACCATCATGGATATAGTGGGATGTATGGAGATACCCTCTGGTAAACGTTTACGTAGCTATGGAAAGATCCACCATGCTATTCATGGGAAAATCCACGAACTAAATCACCATGTTCAATAGCTATGTAACAAATTACCAGAGGGTATGTTCTTTTCAATGGTCATTGGATTGGTTAAAAAGGGACAATTTAGAGGAAACCTCCACATAAATAATGGTAAAACTGTTTATCAAAGGAAGTTTAGGGGGAGAAACTTCCGTGTTACGGACTTTTAGAATGTCAGGGAAAGAGTTAGTCAAAGAAAGAGGTAGCAAAGAAAGAGTTCGTCAGGGAAAGAGTTAGTCAAAGAAAGAGGTAGCAAAGAAAGAGTTCGTCAGGGAAAGAGTTAGTCAAAGAAAGAGTTAGTCAAAGAAGAGTTAGTCAAAGAAAGAGTAGGGAAAGAGTTAGTCAAAGAAAGAAGTAGCAAAGAAAGAGTTCGTCAGGGAAAGAGTTAGTCAAAGAAAGAGGTAGCAAAGAAAGAGTTCGTCAGGGAAAGAGTTAGTCAAAGAAAGAGTTAGTCAAAGAAGAGTTAGTCAAAGAAAGAGTTAGTGCGGGAAAGAGTTAGTCAAAGAAAGAGTTAGCAAAGAAACAGTTAGTAAGGGAAAGAGTTAGTCAAAGAAAGAGTTAGTGAGGGAAAGAGTTAGTCACAGAAAGAGTTAGCAAAGAAAGAGTTCGTCAGGGAAAGAGTTAGTCAAAGAAAGAGTTAGTCAAAGAAACAGTTAGTCAGGGAAAGAGTTAGTCAAAGAAAGAGTTAGTCAGGAATAGAGTAGTCAAAGAAAGAGTTAGTGCCAAAGAAAGAGTTAGTCAGGATATATGAGGTAGTCAAAGAAAGAGTTAGCAAAGAAAGAGTTAGTCAGGGAAAGAGTTAGTCAAAGAAAGAGTTAGTGAGGGAAAGAGTTAGTCACAGAAAGAGTTAGCAAAGAAATTGTTCCCTCACTGTAAATGGGATTGCAAGTGGTGCTGGTGGAGGAGTTGCCGATGGAGTTTTGAAGGAAGTCTCGCACGAAATGCGTTTTTGAGAGATAGCAGATGCACGAAACCCTATGTTTTTCCATACAAAGTCCGTCCCCGAACCTCGATGATCTACCTCTGCGGTGCGACGGGTGCGAGACGGTCTCGTGTGTGGTCGGATCATGGTCGGATATGCTCGGATCATTCTCGGATCGGTTCCGCATTGTAAATGGGGTGTCACCTGTGTTTCGTGCATTTGTGGTCGACAGAATTCCATTGTGATTTGCAACTGTAGGATCGTTCCCGCAATGTAGATGGGATTGCAAGTGGTGCTGGTGGATGAGTTGCTGATGGAATTCCATTGTGATTTGCAACTCTAGGATCGTTCCCTCACTGTAAATGGGATTGCAAGTGGTGCTGGTGGATGAGTTGCAGATGGAATTCCATTGTGATTTGCAACTGTAGGATCGTTCCCGCATTGTAAATGGGGTTGCAAGTGGTGCTGGTGGATGAGTTGCCGATGGAATTCCATTCTGATTTGCAACTCTCGGATCGTTCCCGCAATGTAAATGGGATTGCAAGTGGTGCTGGTGGATGAGTTGCCGATGGAATTCCATTGTGCTTTGCAATTGTAGGATCGTTCCTGCAGTGTAAATGGCTGCGTCAAGGTTGCTTCGTGCTGTGGCTGCATTGGTAATACTATTGTCTTTTGCAGCTGGATCTCGTAAATCGTATTGGAGTGGCTGCATGAAGGCTGCGACATGGATTTGTTAGCAGATTTTCTCCATTTTGGCGCTAGTGATTTTCCTTCTAAAAATCCTTTTAAAAAGTGCTTCAAAATCGTCTTTTTTTCGCTCTGGCGTCGAGATCCGGTTTTGGAGCTACAATTTCCGACGCCGTTGCGCGTAGTTCTATTGTGCTTTGCAACTCAGTCTCTGCAGATCGCATTGTAATGGCTGCGTCAAGGTTGCTTCGTGCTGTGGCTGCATTCGTAATACTAATGTCTTTTGCAGCTGGATCTCGGAAATCGTCTTGGAGTGGCTGCATGAAGGCTGCGAAATGGGTTTGTTAGCAGATTTTCTCCATTTTGGCACTAGTGGTTTTTTTGTTGGACGTACGTTTAGAGCAGTGTGAAGTGTGGGGCGTGAAGAGTGCAGTGTGAAGTGTGAAGTGTGAAGGAAGCAGTGGGAAGTGAAGTGTGAAGTGTGGAGTGTGAAGTTTCAGTTTGGAGTGCGAAGAGCGCAGTGTGAAGTGTGAAGTGTGAGGTTTGGAGTGTGAAGGAAGCAGTGAGAAGTGTGAAGTGTGGACTGTGAAGTGTGAAGTGTGGAGTGTGAACTTTCAGTTTGGAGTGCGAAGAGCGCTGTGAAGTGTGAAGTGTGAAGTGTGAAGGAAGCAGTGTGAAGTGTGGACTGTGAAGTGTGGAGTGTGAAGTGCGAAGTGAAGAAGTGTGAAGTTTGGAGTGTGAAGGAAGCAGTGAGAAGTGAAGTGTGAAGTGTGTGAAGTGAGAAGTGTGAAGTGTGTGATTGTGAAGTGTGGAGTGTGAAGTGCGAAGTGAGAAGTGTGAAGTGTGAAGTGTGAAGTTTGGAGTGTGAAGGAAGCAGTGAGAAGTGAGAAGTGTGAAATGTGGAGTGTGAAGTGTGAAGTGAAGTGCGAAGTGAGAAGTGTGGACTGTGAAGTGTGAAGTGTGAAGTGTGGACTGTGAAGTGTGAAGTGTGAAGTGTGGACTGAAGTGTGAAGTGTGCAGTGTGAAGTGTGAAGTGTGAGGTTTGGAGTGTGAAGGAAGCAGTGAGAAGTGAGAAGTGTGGAGTGTGAAGTGTGGAGTGTGAAGTTTGAAGTTTGGAGTGCGAAGAGCGCAGTGTGCAGTGTGAGGTGTGGAGTGTCGAGGGAAGGACACGGTCGGGACAGGTTGTCTTTGAACTATAGGTCATTTATGTTTGGGAAACTTCCGCCGCCGGCTTGCCCGGGTCTATGTTATAGAGACCCAAATTGGTAATTTGAAAACTATTGAACATTGTCCGTTTATAGTTGATCTTGCTATTAACATTGTGATTTTCCATAGTTATTTTAGTTTAACAAAGGGTAGTTTTTGCAAAAATCTTGGACCGAAGTCATGGATGAATATGGTTGAGTACAAAATCTGATGGCATTTCTAAGTTGTGGCTCCAAACATGTAGCAAAAAAAACAACAATAACATCGACCTGCCTGAAAGACCAGGAATGGGCAGCTGATTGGAAAGAGGTGAATGACATTATGCAGCCATTGATTCAGACCCATGAGGCTGGGATCGGTCCGGTGCCCGGCTCGGGAACCGCGAAAATCATCGTTTTGTCAATGCTGGTCGATGTTCCCAAAAAATCATGTTCTACGTCAGCCAACTGGGTAGAGTTTCTAATCCTGAATAATCTTTTGGTATAATTTTCGGAATATCTACCTAGTCACTAGCCAAGAGTTGGTCATTTTTTGCAGGGTATCTGGCTGACGTTTGGCAGGGCCAGACGGGGATGATGATCCCCCCAGCATGTGTTGCTAAAACATGTGAACAAAATCCTTTCGTTTTTATCTGATTGGTGGTGACTGGAACCATGGAATGGATTATGACTTTCCCATTCAGTTGGGAATGTTGTCATCATCCCAACTGACGAACTCACTCCATCATTTGTCAGAGGGGTTTTGGTAGCCCCCACCAACCAGTATTGGTATCCCATCATTATCCCATCATTATCCCATTATTATCCATATTAAACCATATAAAACCATATAAAACCATATAAAACCATATAAAACCATATAAAACCATATAAAACCATATATATATATATATCCCATATATGCTCAAAACCTAAAAACATCCCCATCTCTCATGCTTAAATCCACAGTGCAGGCGGCAGAGGTTCAAAGGGTGACCCGCCAAGCAGCCGCGCAAGAAGGTCCCTTTCTGTCACCGGTGTCACGTCGAGTTTCTACCTGTGGGCGCAGTGAAATGTGGATGTTGGTTTATATACCCTCTGGTAAACTAACATAACTATGGGAAATCACCATTTTCAATGGGTAAATCCACTATAAATGGTCATGTTCAATAGCTATGTTAAATCACCAGAGGGTAGATTCACCCTATGAACACTACCCCCCAGTTATGTTTGATGGTTTAGATTCACCCCCATGAATTTCCTCTACATACTATACTTGTGAATACCATAAACCAAAGTGACATTGGGGTTATCAACCAACTTAGCTATCGTTTGGGGGCCCCACATGGTAGAGTATACTATAGTTATTTGCGTACCATAAACCATATAGTGATTGGCAATTGGAGTTGATGTGAACCCCAACTTAGCAATTTCGTGGCCACGGTGGGGGCCAGATTGTACTATTGGTAAACCACCTGACCTGTCGTTAGAGGGTCCCTTCCTGTACAACATTGAAGCGCAAGCAACAAAGAGTGGGACGCATTTTTTTCATATATTTGGCAAGTAATTACTGTATACCCCATTATCAGACACACCCCAAAGATCATATTGTTAGTTATATTTATCCCATGATATCCCCATGAATATCCCAGTATCGGCAACAAATATGAATGACACCATTTTATATCATACTATACCCCATTGTTAGTTTGACTATGTTATACTTATCCCATCGGTCGATATCGGTCGTATATATATACATATATATATATACACACCGTATATTTAATATAATATAAATTAATATAATATAATATAATATAATATGATATAATATAATATAATATAGTACAATGTGAGGCCTCCCAGTTATAAGTTGGTTTATAAACCATAGTTATTGGAGTTATAAACTAACTTAGATATCAAACGGGGGCCTCACATTGTAATATGACCTCGTGGCCTGGCTTTACTGGCTTCTGAAAGCTCAGGTTTGAACCTCTTGAAACAGTTTGCCCAGCTGAAGGAGCTTGAGACCCAAGAGCTGAAGCGCGGGAGGCGAAAAAAACATGGAGATAACTCACGGGGCGGTTTTTTGGGCAACCAACATGGATATTTATAGTGGATTTATGGTGTATTCATAAGGTGAATGTGTTTAAAGACATGGTTAACTGATTAATTCAATATATATATATAGTTAAACTCATGTTTCATTTGCCGCGTTCTTTGTTGGAGGGAACAAGAATGAACAAGAGCTGTTTTTTGGGAGAAAAAATATCTGGGTATACGGGTTTGGGTTCAAGTTGACGCACTTCTCACATCTTCTCACTTTCTAAATTTACTGCTTCCGGGGGATGTAACTGATATAACAACTATAGGATTCATGGAGTTTATAAACCAACAAACATCACCGGGGGGTCCTCACCTTTTACCATTTTTTGACCCCATGGCCTCTAGGATACCACCACGAATGGGCGACATCGGGATATGATGGGAATTGGATTGGAGCAACTATCCCTGACCGAACTTTTCAGCTTTGTGAAACATATTCTGGTTGGTGGTTTGGAACATGAATGGATTATTTTCCATAATAGATATATGGGTTGTCATCCGAAACCCATTGACGAACTCCATCATTTTTCAGAGGGGTAGGTAGCCCCCACCAACCAGATAATTCATCATCATTTACCATCATTAACCATCATTAATCACCATTAACCACCATTAATCACCATTAACCAAGTAGGTCAACCACCAACCAGTATTGGATTTCAGATATTTCAGATATTTGTGGGGGATTTCCCCTTACCCACCTTTTTTTAAATCATACAATGTGAGGCCCCCAAGATATCTAAGTTGGTTTATAACTCCAATAACTATGGTTTATGGTACTTATAACTATAGTTACTGGGGCTTAAAAACCAACTTATAACTGGGGGGCCTCACATTGTAGGATTTTCGTGGAGGAACTCTAACCATGGTCAACTCACCGGTTGCGGAGTTTAGCTGAAAAAAACAACATGTTTGCGTCAATTTAAGCAACAAGAATTGTGGTTTAACCAACAGAAATGATGATTTAGCTAACAAACATGGTTATTTTTCATGGTTATTATATATATATATATTTATTTATACCTGGACCTTCCACATTCCCAAATATTTAAGACTTTTTGCTTTGTGACCCTCTTTTCGGCAAAACGACCCAAAAACTGCCAAACAAGGCAGAAAGGGCAGAAGGGGCAGAAGTGGTGTAAAGTGGCACAATCATGCCCACAGTGTTTGTGAATCATATTTCCCATGGGAACGTCCACCAAATAAGGGGTTTCAGTGCCCCATCTGGGTGTGGTGACTCAAAAACGATCCCGTGATTTTGTCACCGCTAGTTGAGGTGCCATCCCTCCACCCAGTTTCTTAGTGGAAGTGCGACTCTTTGCTCAGCTGCAGCTGCACTGAACTTCAGGAATTTTAGAGCGAATTTGCTTGAGCTCTTCTCCCTCCACAGTTTCCCCATAGCAAACTGATACTTTCAGGACCGACACATGCACGCAAACAAGGCGCAAAACCCCGCAAACACGGCGCACAACCCCGCACAAAAAGCGCAAATCTGGATTTCTGCCTTGAGGGAACCTTGAAGGTTGTGGCCAAACCGCAAAAATCAATGGGAAATTGCAAAATGCCAGACAGAATGCCAGATAGACTGTCAGAATAGATGCCAGAATGATTGCCAGGATAGATGCCAGATAGAATGTCAGATAGAATGTCAGAAAAAGTGCCATATATACTTCCAGATGGTATGTCAGAAACTATGTCGGAAACTATGTGTTTCAGCGTGAAGATCACTCGAAGAAAGCAAGTCATGTTGCTGATCCATCCTATGACATCCCTAGAAACTATTTCTGGTTGGTGGTTTTTGGATTTTTCCCATATATTGGGAATAATAACCCCAACTGACTTTCATATTTTTCAGAGGGGTAGGTAGCCCCCACCAACTAGATGTTCTTTGCCCCGTGATTTGTTTTTTTTTGGGGGGGCAAAATAATGTCTTTTGAAGCGTTGGATCAGGCAAGCCTCTGAAGTCATGGCCGTGAGATTGGACGCAGGCCAGCAGATCATGGGCCAATGAGCCAGCAGGCTGCGAGACAGCCCAGTTGAGCCATGAAACGTATAGCCCTGTTGATGGAATTTAACCGTTTAACCATCATTAATAGGATTTTATAGTTGATGATTCATGGTTGATGGTTGTTATAAAGGATGATACTATCTGGTTTAATGGTGGTGATGAACTAACCCATAGCATGAAACCTATCAACAAACTAGTATTTTGTGAGGTGGGATAGGGGTATGTTTCATGGCTCATTTGGTTGATGATGAGTTATTTCTTAGGAAAATCACTATCCCTTCTAGGGTTTTAATCAGGAAAACATGGGGATGATTCATACGTGATGGCTCTAGGTGGTTGATTTTAGGGGATTATACTAATCAATATATTGGGGACTCTAGACCGAACCCGGGCCAGGGTCAACAAAAAATCATGAAACATGATGGGTTTTTTGCAAGGTGGGCCTCCAGTTTCGATCGCTGTTTGATTTTTTTTTGTCGCACTCGGTGAATTTGTTCTTTGTGTTTTTCTCCTGGTTGGTGGTTGAGCCCTACCCCTCTGAAAAATATGAAAGTCAGTTGGGATGATTATTACCAATCCCTATGGATCCAAACACTTCCTGAGAAGATACTTAACCCCCCAAATCATACCCCAAACCCCCCAAACACTTCCTACGAAGGTACTTGGATCCATAGGGAATAAATGCTCCAAACCACCAACCAGATGATCGTTTCCCCATATCATTGATGGGTTGTGTCACCAAAGATGAAGCATCTCAGAGATTTGAGGTTTGGCATGTTTCATCACGTTGCTACGTCCCTGGAATGATGGTAGCATTTAGTAGGGGGAACTATCTCACAAGAGCCGAACTTTGCAGGTTAGTGATATTTGTCATGATTTGTCCAGAATGAGTTTTATTTTATCGCTTGATGTGATTTGATGCTGATTTTGCTGGTGTTCGTATTTTCATCCCCTTTTTAATCAAACATATGTGAAGACGACATCCTAGGAATGTTCATCTCACCAGCTCGAAAGCAACCGTTTTTGCAGTGTATTTGCGGTAGATGGGCAATGCTTTAGTCAACTGGTTTACCATGGCAATTATCATCCTCTTCCGGATTGAGATTGCCATGAGAAAGCGGGGTTTTCATATGTTTGCCTACAATGTGAGGCCCCCAAGATATCTAAGTTGGTGAACATAACTCCAATAACTATGGTTTATGGTACGTATAACTATAGTTACTGGGGCTTATAAACCAACTAACATCACTGGGGGGCCTCACATTGTACCCATTTTCAAGACAAATTTGTGCCAACAAGTTTGCGAATACCATCCCTGCAACGGACATGACAACCGTGCCAGAGATATAGAGGGATGAAACTAAACCACGTTCAGGAGTTCAGGACCTATGATAGTTGGAAATAGTAAATGTTCCAAAACGTTTAAACAATTTTGCTGAGCACAACGCCGTGATCAGAACGAACTGAATCTCGTGCTGAATCTGGAGCCGAATCAGCGGAAGATCATCAGGAGCAGACTTGCGAGGCGCTTTCAAGGGGCGGTTCAGGTCACAATTAGTGATTGGTGGTTTGGAACATGTGTTATTTTTCCATCGGACATAATAATCCCAACTGACTAATATTTTTCACGGGGGTAGGTCAACCACCAACCAGTTGTTCAAAGATCAGATGACAATGATGATAACATGATATAATTTCTGCTCCCTAATGCTAAAACACCACGCCTCCAAATGGTAAACACGGTGATCTATTTTATTTTTAGGGGGTATTTTGTATTAGGGTGCCTCTAATATTCCAATGAAAACACTAATAAAACGCACGATAAATTTCTTTTTTAAATCTAGAGAACATGCCCAAAACTGGATTTCGAAGCTTTTCCCTAATATTCCAATGAAAACCTTATATAATAACAAAAACAAAAAAAACTTGATGTCCAATTTGCTTAAATCCCTTATTGAATTCTATATGGAATATTGCCAAAAGCTGGATTTTGATGCGTTCCCCTAATATTCCAATGAAAACCTCAATAATAAAAATTAACATAAAACTTGTGAGTTGGGATCCTAATAAAAAAACTCCAGGTCGGTCGCAATCTATTTTTATTGATAGGGGGGTTGAACCCATTGTTTCACCATCCTGATCTCCTATTGATTTTCAATTACCACAATTAAGGACAAAATTGTAGCCCACCAAAAGAAAACAAAATTGCCAATCCATTCCTATTTTTATTATATAATTGGGGGAGTTTTAATAATAGTGAGAAGAGATTAGCATGATATAAAATGACGGAAATGATGAACCAAAACATGTTTTTTTTGTTTTTTTTTTACGATCGTCGTTTTAACTATGGTATGTGGTACCCCATTTTCACACAGCCGAAATGGGGGACGACAAACTAATCTAGACATGGTGGTGTTTAATAAGGACCAGTAGTTTGTTTTGCGATACCCCAATTGTGGAAAACACTCATTTCTGTCTGTCCAAAAAAGGGGACCCATCGATTGTTCATCGATTCTTTTCAGAAAAACATTTTTACTATTAGTTTAATAATAAAGTTTTGATTATTAATTAATATTATTATCATTATTATATTATATTACATATATATATATATCATATTATATATATATATCTCCTATATTATATATATCATATATTATATATATCATATAATTTCATATAAATGATATATGTCTTATATGTGCGTATATAATTTCCTGTGTTTTTTGAAGTGGCCGTCATGGCGCCCGGGTATTGCCCCATTTATAAGGACAGGGACCTCTCGGGGTGAACGTAGGTAGATATTCCTCTTGATATAATATATCAAAAGGATTACCCTCTGGTAATTAAACATAGCTATTGAAAATCACCATTTTTAATTGGTAAATCAGCTATTTCTATGGCAATGATCAATAGTTATGTTAGTATGTTTACCAGAGGGTAACCACATAGGTTAACCGTCATAGTTAACCATGTTAACCACAATTGATAGATCAAAGTGTGTTGCATGGTTGATGATTTTCAAAATTTAACTATGATGGTTTAATTACTTTCTGTAAATCATGATTATCAATGTTATTTTCCATGATTTAGTCTCTACCAGTCTATCGGTATGTTTTGGGCCTTTGCCGGTTTCCAAGAAATTGCAAAGGCACTGGCTTAAATCGCAGCGATTTTGGTTTCAAGCCTTTGAAGTTTTAGATTATATTGTTTTGAGGTGTCGTTTTGCGGTTTCTTTACACCCAAATTAGGGTCAGGTTTTTGGGGTTAAGGCCTATCAAGGATTGGGTTTTTGGGGTCTACTCAGAGTTGTTGCGCGCAGCAAGCCTTCCAATATGTTCGAACTCCTGCAAATATCAAAAATCAATCCCTATGGATCCAAGTACCTTCTTAGGAAAATTTACTATAATTTGGAGGGTTAGTCGTACCTTCTCAGACAGTGGCCATGGATCCATAGGCAATGTTTTGGAGCCCAAATCTGAATAGATCACGGATTCGGCAGTGGTCTCTAGAGAATTTCTCGGGACTTGAAGGACTTGACTTATAAATATGACCCAGAGAAAATCATCATTGAAAAGATCAACAGATCCACGAATCCTATATGGCAATCCTATGATTACCATGTTACATTTCAACTTCGCAGCATTTTTGTTTCAGTGTTAGTTGTTGACCAAAAACAGTGATTACCATGATCACATCGGGTCAGATACCATATACCCTCTGGTTATTTAACATAGCCATGGTTTATGGTTTTTCGATGGCCCATAGAAATAGATGCTTTACCTATGAATAGCATGGTGGATCTTTCCATGGCGAAGTGTGAATGTCATAACCAGATGGTACCATGTCCACCAACAAAAGAAGCCCAAATGCTCCATGGTGCCCCCCAAAAGTACCAACTTTTACACCAAACATGGTCCAGTTCTTTAGGGTAAATGACCTCGCGTCGTTCTCCAGCCTGGAATGATGGATAGTTCACTATTCCAATTTTCATAAACTATCCCAATATATATATATATATATACATATAGGCAATATAGGCTTATTTATCTTATTTTTGATCTTAGTGCGGGAATTGTGATCATGACCCATGATTTAACCTTAATTAATCGGATCCCAATGATCGATAACGATGTTTTTTCTTCACCATGATTTACCGATGAAAACATGGTGAAATGGTGAAGATTTATGGTAAATCATGGTGAAACATGACATCTACGGTAAATCATGGGACCGATTCTAATTTACCATAATTTCCCTATGAAAACCTGCAGCATCTGGGATGCACTTGACGTTTCATAGCTGAACCCTGGAGGGAGCTGAACTTCGAGGTCCAGGTCCTAGGGTGGGTTGCCACACAAGCTGTTGTCCCGGGGAGCCAAATCTAAGCCATGAACTTCAGCCCGCCCTGGCCAGATGATGTTGATGGGACTTAACCATTTTTTTTTATACAATGTGAGGCCCCCCAGTGATGTTAGTTGGTTTATAGCTCCAATAACTAATAACTATGGTTTGTGGTACTTATAACTATAGTTACTATAACTTATGGTACTTATAACGAACTAGTTACTGGGGCTTTTGTTAACCAACTAACTTATAACTGGGGGGCTCACATTGTAGGATTGTTTAAGGGTTATAATCATCAAACATCAAACATTATATAAGTTGACAACTCATGGTTGACGGCTTGTGAAATACAGGGATTATACTACTTGATTTTCTAATTGGATTATGAACTAGCCCCTAGTTAACGCGAAACCGTTTACAACCAACTAGCATGATGAGATTGGATAAAGGTATAATGCCAACACCGGATTAATAACCCCCCCCCACCAGGTAGGTAGGTAGGTACCTTCTAGCTAGTTTTCTTGACTACCCGTAAATAAACGGCCCTGAACCATAAAATTCTGAACCATAAAACTTTGGATATGGCTTACGTCAATTAGATCTTAATAGAATTCCATTGGATTTGTTAAAATTTCATGGATCAGAAAGGTGGTTGATTAATCAGGGGCAAACCATGGTTATTATTAATGGGGGACATGGGCTCATGGGGGGTACCCTTTGGGAGCTATCCAAACTGATGTTTTTTATAAAGATTTTAATTAGAAATCGATCATTTGGGGAATAGTTGTTTTTTGAAATGTTCAATGATCAACTTAAACCTGAAGTATAACAATGATGATTAAAAAAAAAGGTAAAAAAAAACAATTGGAAATAAATAGAATTGGAAATAAAAAATGTTGGATAAAAAAATTGATTTCCGAAGTGGTGGTTGATTAATTGGGGGTAGGCCCACCGGTTTATTAATCCGGGGGGACCACCTGTTTTTAAATTACATATTTTTTTTTGGGCAATGGTGGTTGATTAATCGGGAGGGGTTTATTAATCCTCACTTGGCATTATAAAGGATTACAAAGGTATGTTTAATGGCTCAACGGATAACTATAGAATTAGTTTAGGTAAATGCTGAAAAACATGTGGGTAAACAAGTCGGTGTTTTCTGTGGAAACCAATTATAATTGATACAGCATATTTCCTGGTTAAATCCTTACTCTTTGATATGGTTCTGTCTGAACATGGAGGTATACCGCAAATACCCTCTGGTAAACTAACATAGCTATATGGAAAGATCCACCATTTTTAATGGTTAAATCCACTATAAATGGCCATTTTCAATAGCTATGTTAGTTTACCAGAGGGTAATTATTTCAATTGGAAATGATGGATGAACCAACAGATTTCGGGCTAGCCTCTTTTCAGACAAAGCCATGTATACATTATCTATCCAGTGGTGAATGGAGGGAGCGATTCGGAGCTATGGGTATTCATATTCCCTATGAAATGGGGAGCGATTTGGAGCTACCAAGAGTTTCCCAACCACATACTAGTTATACATGTTATAGTTTTTTTGTTGGAAACCCAGTTTTGATTCCCCAAGATCATGATGAGCTTGTTGTAAGGGAACCCCCGTACTGTCGGCATCGGATGCCAATTTGATGGTTAATATCTCCATACATCCCACTATATCCATGATGGGTAAATCGCAATGTTTGCTGTAAACATGCCATGAAATGCATTGAACTGCCATCAAGTGGTCTCAGATACAGGACTGGCAAACGGCGGATCCTCAGCTGTTTGCGGTGCACACACCCTTCTGAAAGCAAACATGGCAAGTGAATTTTCTTCATACAATATATATATATGTATAAATGTGTGTGTATATATATATAAATGTGTATATATATATATATGTATACATATATATATGTATACTAGGTCTGGATGAGTTAGGATTTAGCAGTTCCAGACAGTCAGGTCCTCCCTGGGGCGGGCTCCTAACTCTTGTGCTGCCGAGGCTCAAGTTATATTTGTTTAATGCTTCCAGCAGAGATGTGATAGGAGTCACGTACGTCTCTAGTTCCTATCTCATGTTTTTCACTAACATTCACAAAGCGCTTCAAGTCACGCATCATGCGAACTTGAAAAGCAGGGAACGCAATGATAAAGCAGACCACATGAGTTAGGAAAGGATATGGAAATTTAACTTCCTTAGTTCCTACCTCTAATTGCACAAGCCTAGGGTTTTTTTTGCGCAAGGATGCGCAAGGAAAGATGAGTTAGGACAAACTCTCGAAATTCCTCAGGCTGTTTCCTATTTCATGCGACGCGGTGACACTCACTTCTTTCTTTGCCGTCAGATGATCCCACCAAGTTTGTCGGCTTTGCCAAAAATGAGCAGATTTGAATAGCTTTTGCCTAATCATGAAACCCGCATTCCGCTCTATCTGTGTGTTTTTGGTTGCCTCTACCCCGCTGAGCTGCTTTTGTATTTGACTGCCTCAAACACTTGCACTAACCCGAAATAAGCGGGAAAGGAGAGAGGGTATGGATGGACAAGGAAGATGAGTTAGGACTTATGAGGCTCAAAGTTTTTTGCAGCACAATGTACAATCCTACCAAACATGTAGATCAGACTGAGGGCTGAAGCTTGCCAACAATGGACACGAACAGTTTTTAGATGTTTTGTGAAGCAGATTCGCCCAGGTTTTGCCTAATCATGAAGCTCTGTGGTGCTTTTGTTGGTTGCCTCTGCCATGTAGCCTACTCAAACAGTTGCACGATGCCCCGAAAAAGAGAAGAGAAAGGGCAGAGAGAGAAAAAACACATGAGTTAGGACTTTTGGATACTTTTGGGGTTCAAGGCTCTCTGCAGCACAATGTACAAGCCTACCAAACATGTAGACAAAACTGAGGACTGAAGCTCACCAACACCAAATTCTTAGACATTTTGTTTAACAGATTTGCGTAGGTTTTGCCTAATCATGAAGCCTGCATTCCGCTATCTGTGTTTTTTTGGTTGCCGCTGGTCTCCTTTTTGTATTTGACTGCCTCAAACACTCGCATGAACCCCGAAGAAAATGGGAAAGGACAGAGTATAGAGGAAACAGGGCGATGAATTAGGACGTATGAGTCATGAGGCTCAAGGCTTTCTCCAGCACAATGTACAATCTTACCAAACATGTAGCTGTAGCTTGCCAACAGCGGGCAAGAACAGTTTCTAGATGTTTTGTGAAGCAGGTGAAGCCCCCATGCCACTCTCTGTGGTGTTTTTGTTGGTTGCCTCTGTCCCGCTGGGTTGCTTTTGCATTTAATTTGGCCTACTCGAACAGTTGCACGAATCCCCGAAAAGGGGAAGGGGGGGGATAGAGAGAGACAAAAAGGACATGAGTTAGGACTTTTGAGGTTTGCAGCACATTGTGCAACTCTACAGCACATGTAGACAAAGTGAGGACTGCAGCTTACCAACAACAGGCAAAAAGCAGATTTGCCTCGGTTTTGTTTTGTCTAATGATGAAGCCCCCATGCTTCTCTCTGTGGTGTTTTTGTTCGTTGCCTCTGCCCCGCTGGGTTCCTTTTCCATCTACCCTACTTGAACAGTTGCACGAAGCCCCGAAAAAGGGAAGGGGGAGGATAGAGAAAGAAAAAGGACATGAGTTAGGACTTTTGAGGTTTGCAGCACATTGTGCAACCCTACAAAACAAGTAGACAAACTGAAGACTGCAGCTTACCAAAAACAACAAAAAGCAGATTTGCCTCGGTTTTGCCTAATGATGAAGCCCCATGCTACTCTCTGTTGTGTTTTTGTGCGTTGCCTCTGCCTCGCTGGGTTGCTTTTGCATCTAGCCTACTTGAACAGTTGCACGAATTCCCAAACAAGGAAGGGACAGGGCAGAGAAAGAAAAAGGACATGAGTTAGGACTTATGGGGCTGGCAGCACACTGTGCAACCCTACCAAATACCTAGACAAACTAAGGACTGAAGCTTGCCAACAACAAACGAAAATAGTTCTTAGATGTTTTGTTGTGTTTGTTGTGTTTTGACGATTTGACTAGGTTTTTCGTAATCATGAAGCCCGCATTCCGCCCTCTGTGTTTTTTGGTTGCCCCCGCTGGGCTGCTTTTGTATTTGACTGCCTCAAACACTTGCACGAACCCCGAAGAAAACGGAAAAAGAGAGGGTATATAGAGGTAACAGGGCGATGAGTTAGGACTCATGAGTCATCAGGCTCCAAGCTTTTTGCAGCACAATGCACAATCCTACCAAACGTGTAGCAAGCTGAGCACTGAAGCTTGCTAACAACAAGCAAAAAAGGGGGTTTAGATGTTTTGTGAACCAGATTCGTCAAGGTTTTGCCTAACCATGAAGCCCCCATGCCACTCTCTGTGGTGTTTTTGTTGGTTGCCTCTGTCCCGCTGGGTTGCTTTTGGATTTAATTTGGCCCACTCGAACAGTTGCACGAATCCCCGAAAAGGGGAAGGGGGAGGATAGAGAGAGAAAAAAAGGACATGAGTTAGGACTTTTGAGGTTTGCAGCACATTGTGCAACCCTACAGCACATGTAGACAAACTGAAGACTGCAGCTTACCAAAAACAAACAAAAAGCAGATTTGCCTCGGTTTTGTCTAGTGATGAAGCCCCCATGCTACTCTCTGTGGTGTTTTTGTTCTGCCCCGCTGGGTTGCTTTTGCATCTAGCCTACTTGAACAATTGCACGAATGCAAAAAGGGGAAGGGGCAGGGCAGAGAAAGAAAAAGGACATGAGTTAGGACTTATGGGGCTGGCACCGCACTGTGCAACCCTACCAAACATATAGACAAACTAAGGACTGAAGCTTGCCAACAACAAACAAAAATAGTTCTTAGATGTTTTGTTGTGTTTGTTGTGTTTTGACGATCTGACTAGGTTTTTCGTAATCATGAAGCCCGCATTCCGCCCTCTGTGTTTTTTGGTTGCCACTGCCCCGCTGGGTTCAACTTGCACGGCAGAGGTTGTACGTTGCGCTGCAGAGAGTCTTGAACCCCAAAAGTCCTAACTCATCTCCCTCTTCTCTTTCTACCATCTCTTTTCCTGTTTTCCTTAGGTTTTGTTAAAATACTTGAGTCAGCTAAATACAAAAGCAGCCAAATGGCTCATGCCGTACACACATGAGATGGGATTACCATGAATTCAACCCAAATCTAAATCCCAACTCATGTGACGTGTCGCGTGCTCAAAAGGCCTCAGTTAACTACATGAGATGGGACTCAACAACCAATTTTTACTCATCTATGTCCTAACTCATATCTCATTTTCAGCTATTCTCAGGACGCTCCAGTGCTGCGATAGCCACTTGAGTTAGGAGTTACCCTGGCAACTCCTATCTCACAGAGGGACACTGCTCAAAACATACAAAATTTAATACTGATTTTCACGTTTTTTTTGTTTAAAATGCACTAAAACCCTTCCTGAGTTAGGACTTACATACATTTTTTCGATCCAAAAAACAACTTTCACATGAGTTAGGAAATTCAATTTTCTGGTTCGTCCGCAGAGGCCTAAGTCATCCTAACCTAGTATATATATATATATACACGTATGTATATATATATATATATATACACGTGTATATTTAATATATATATATATACATATACGTATATTTTTCCCCAGCTAGAAACCTCCATGTAGTTCGGCGATGTTTCATTGCCACGTTTGATCACCGGAGTATACAAAAAACATAATGCATTAATATTAACACATGATTACTGGTTGGTGGTTTGGGATATGTTTTTTCCATATATTCGGAATTTCATCATCCCAACTGACGAAGTCATATTTTTCAGAGGGGTTGAAACCACCAACCAGGTTTAGTATATGATTGGCTCTATCCCTGTGAATGTTGCTCACAGCAAGTGCCATGGTCAATCGCACAGGTGGACCAAGTGCGCAATAAGTTGGGCCAAAGATGCCCTTGTACATAGGGAAGGGATCTGTTGGATGCGGTTGCCTAGGTCGACCGTTTCTGGATGGGTAGAGTTTCTAATCCGCAAGTTTTTTTTGCTATACATAGGAATGTCTACATTCACCAGCTAGTAATTTGTCATTTCTTGCAGGGAATCTGGCTGATTGGCAATGGGCTTTGGAGGCAGCAAAAGAGATGTTGGAAGCAGGGACATTATGACATGTTGTGGTCATTGGAGGATGAATGTCTGGTGTTGATCATGTTGAATTGGAAGGTCCAAGAATGGGGGATCCGACTTAGTCACCATGGGTTTCGTTTCGATACTGAAATGGTCTAATGACCCCTATGGATCCATGGTGCTGGTATATGGCTGCTAACATAAATGGGGTATATTGAAGGGATCCATGGCACACCATATTTCTAGAAGCACCATGGATCCTATGGTCTAATGACTTTAGGAAACCTCCAAGTAATCGTTTCAAAAGCGGCAACTCAAATTGCTCAGAGGAGAACTTACCAGGAGAAATGTGCGAGTCAGTGCCCTCAAGGGCTGAAGACTGGTGGACTTTCCTGAAAGCAAAATGGTGGATGATGGCAGACCAAGGATGGCCCAAGATTTTGAGATTGGTTGAGTAGTGGATCTATTTATTCCAGGAGCCCATTTGTTGGTGGTACTGAACTGTATCTAATATGATCGGGGGATGTGATTTAGTCAACAATTATGTAGGATTATCAGCTACCATCTGGTAAACATAGCAATGGAAAATTATCATGTTAGTAGCTAAATCATGCTAAATCAACTATATCAGTGGGACATCTATAGTTTGTTGTTTGTTTACCAAGGCTAAAATTATGGGATTTCAATGCGCAGCAACAGAATCTGTGAAGCTATCGAGGACCAGGTCATCTGCATCCAGAGGCACCCGCTGGAGCTGAAAACAGCGACAGTGAAGAACGCTGGACCGCTGTTTCGCGATGCAGAGTTGCATCGGCACCAAAAAAAACCATCAGAAGCTCCGGTAGCTGGGGAAACCATCAGAAGCCCTAAATTTTTGATGGGTCTACTTAGGCCATGGAGTTAGTTAACTAGTTAGTAAATGGATTATTTCATTGGAATATAGGGGGTTATAACCCCAGTTACTAACCAGGAATCGCGTTTATCCGATTTGGCCCATCGAAGTAGAGTCTGAATCGACCGTTTTTTGATAGGATCAAATTAACGGACTCATACTATGGAATTTACATCAATATGAGGAAATGATGCATGTTATGGAATTATATACATTAATCTGGGTCCTGGGTAAATTATAACGACCTCACTGTTCTCCCGAACACTGGAATCATGGTTGAGATATAGGAAATCATCCCCTTTTATGGCCCAACAATTCGGGATAGTGAAATTTACCCAGATCAATATGAGGATGACCTCAGGCAATGAACAGTGCACATGTAATGGCGAGATTTTCTGGCGGGTGGTGGCTTCCAAGATTTATCCGCTGGTAAACAGACCAGAAACTCCATGGAGAATGGCCCATTTATAGATGATTCACCTAATAGAATTTCAGGTCAATCTTAGATGGATAGTTTAATCCTTGAGTCTTTTGGTATCAATGGGCTTATCTACTAACCAGCTAAGAATTTTTATTTTTTTGTTTGCAGGGTATCTAAGATTGGCCATGGAATGATGATTCTCCATAGTTATGTTAGTCTAGATGGTATTCTGTTCAAACTGTGGCATTTATGGCATTTATGGACCAATGTGTATTGACTAGGTTGAAGCCCCACAGCATTTTGTGTCGCAAGCTTGGTTGTTCTCTATTTTTTCCATATACCCTTTGGAAACCACACGTGGCAATGGAAAATCCCTGAGTTATAGGTAACTTTTAAAACTATTCGTATTTAGATAGGATAATTCAGGATGCGTATTTAAAATAAATTTAAGAATCAAATAAATAAATGGAGCTTTATAGCTTGGAACATAATTTATGGGAACTTTTCCACTGCAACGATTGATTACTCCAGAGGCTAATCTTCCTATCGACACATTCAATCAACAAAAAAACTCATGGCTGGAGTCTTGCAACCGAAACGTCTGTTGGTTCAGTAATGTTACCATCTGGTTATTTAACAGTTCGCCATGGAAAATCATGGAAAATCACCATGCTATTAATAGGTAAACCATCTATTTCTATGGGTCATCTATACCATGGCTATGTTAGTCATAACCAGAGGGTAAGTGTTTGTTTCCATGAGTCCCCCTTGTGTTTGTTGCTTTAGTTTCACCCATCTAACTACAGATTCATCATGATTCATCTCCACCATAAATTCAATTGTCAGCCCAAAAACTATAGGATTTTGATGGATTTTGCTTCTTATGTCATGTTGAGTCTAGGTTTCCTCAAATGGGGCTATCCCCAAAAATCATCCAAGTGATGTTCGAATTTTCCCCTAGCATCCAACTATTGGGGTAGCCCCATTTCAGGAAACCTCCATAATTATATAACCATCAACAATCAATAACCACCATCAACAATCAACATTATTAACATCAATTGATGGTTAAATATCTATGGTTAATGGTGGTTAATAGTACCATTGATTTGCATGATTGAACATTATTAATCATCAACAATCAATAACCACCATTAACCATAGATATTGAATCCATTCAACAAATGACACCCATGTACTTAGATGGGCCATGGAGTTAGTTAACTAGTTAGTAACTGGGGTTTGCTTACCCCCAAAAAAAACCCAATGACATAAGCCATTTACGAACTAGTTTTCCCTAATTCCATGGCCCATCTAAGTATGGTTTACCATTGATATGGCTATGGATCAATACCTATACATACCATTTTTAGGGGGATGAACATCCATGTACCAGCTATTTTGATGTTCACCAGGGGTACAAGGTTTTGACACACTGCCATATATCGATTTCCAGGGCGGAGCACAGCGGCATCAGCTCAAGCTCCACGTGACATTCGCCATGGCGAGACGTTTGTCGCAGACGCCAGCGAGGCTCAACCTTTACGAATCGCCCTGTTGATGACTTAGAAAAAAAAACGGGAGGAATGATAGCTGATTTTGAGATGTGTTCTAGTTGGTAGTTCGGAACATGATTTTTATTTTCCATTTCATATATGGGATGTCATCCGAAACCCATTGACGAACTCATATTTTTTCAGAGTGGTAGGGTTGAAACCACCAACCAGTTTTAATGTGGATTATGAACTGACCCATAGTTTTTTTGAGGACATGTTCAAGCAGGATTTTATGAGATGGGATAGGCGTATGTTTCTCACATTTGTTCATATGAAAGAAGAACATCTTGTTATGGATACGCTGTACGACTCCTGTGGGAAATTGTGGGAATCACTCAAATAAAATCTTCGAAGAACAACGTGAAACAGCTGTTTAAACGAAGTTCTGGTGCTTGGCGGTATCTCTTTAAAGATGTTATTTTTTATATACATACAAGGTGGGGCCCCCCAGTTATAAGATGGTTTATAAACCCCATTAACTATAGTTATAGGTACCATAAACCATAGTTATTGGAGTTATAAACCAACTTAGCTATCTAGGGGGCCCCACTTTGTATACAAATAACATTGTTCAACCGTATGACTGGGATGATGATCCCAATGACGAGCATATTTGTTCAGGTTGATGACTTACCAATCAGTATTGGTCTTTGCGGGAGATGAAGCAGTAACATCTATAGAACTTGCAGGGCTTCACTTGAAAACTTGTAGAACAACTTGAATCCTCAATCAGCAAAAACTGCCAAAACATGTACCCTCTGGTTATTTAACATAGCCATGGAACATGGTCCATAGAAATAGATGGTTTACCTATTAATAGCATGGTGGATTTTTCCATTTTTCTATGTAACAAATAACCAGAGGGTAGTATTTGATAAGCATATAGTTATCCCATTGATTATTTATAGTAACACCATATAGTGGGATATAGTTTAAAACAGTGGAAAAATGATGTTCCAATGATGTTTTTTTAGCAAAATCAGAGGGTTCCTTGGATGGCGTTTTGCTATGTTTTGCTGCACAGGAAGCGCCGCTCGGGTTTAGCGCTTGGTGTGGAGGATGGGTGCTGCCAGCAGAACCTTTGGGGATGGGGTCCCCAGTGATGGTTAAGTTGGCCGCACCTACTTAGATGGGCCAAATCGGATAAACGCGATTCCTGGTTAGTACCTGGGTTTTTGTTACCCCCAAAAAAAAACCCAATGAAAGAATATGAAATAATCCATTTACTAACTAGTTAAATAACTCCATGGCCCATCTAAGTAGTTCTAAACCATAGTGAAATTGGAGTTATGTGGCCCCCAACTTTGCGATTTCGTCATTTGGGGGCCCTACATATTGATGCATATTGTAGAGATGTGGTTTTCTCATGTGTTCTCCAAAAATAGGCAAAGCTCACCCCAAATCCTATGCAAAGCTCATTTTCCCCGAAGCTTGCTGTAAGTTGGGGTGAATCCACCACTTTTGAACACACCCATATCAGAACTGGTTGGTGGTTTGGAACATGAATTTTATGACTGTCCATATATTGGGAATAATCATCCCAACTGACGAACTCATTTTTAAGAGGGGTAGGTCAACCACCAACCAGTTAATGTTATATCATGGTATATCAATTAGATGCCACTAAGTTTTACACCCATAAGAAACTGTTTCTTTTTTCCCAATGTTTTTATCGGCGAAACTGAACCAGCCCGGGATTGTTTTTTGTCTGCCTTTCCAAAACTCAGACCGTTCGGATCGCACCGCTAGATGCTGCTAGGAGACACCTGAAAGATGTCTGAAGCCCAAAATGCAAGATGAGGCCGCTCTGTGCAGGATTTCACCGCCAACACAATGCACCATTTGTTCTGGCTGGATTTGATGCGTTGGTTGGAACAATTTTGTTTTGAGGTGTGTTCAAGATTTGCCTTCAGGAAATATGTGCGGGAAACTGATGAATATGTTCAGGCGACTTCAGCCAAATCCATGTGGGAACAGTGCGGGTGCTGAGTGATGCCGGAAGCCGATTTGGTCATTGAGGTCAAAGATACCAAGACGGGGATGCCAACGAAATGTGAAGATCAGCCTACCACAATATCATACAATATCATCAATTTGATGCAAGGTGAGACCCCCTAAAAAGCTAAGTTGATGCATATAACTTGCTTAACTATGGGTTATGGGGGATAACACATCTAGGAGGCCTCAGTTTGATACCAAACTGTTTTATTTGTGTTTAACTCATTTCGATATGCTGTAGCTGCTACAGTATGACGTGACATGCTGTAAAGAACTAGAACACATGATCTTTTCAGTGGGTTTTTACGATGAATCTAGCTACACTCATCGAGGTTCTGGTTAAACAAATCCGTCATATCTATCAAACTATAAAAACATCAATGTTTGGTAAATTGATCCATATCAATCAGTTCTCAGTTGTTATCATGAATTTCATCACAATTCTCCATAGATCTGGATAAATTATAACGACCTCACTGTTCTCCCTCACTGGAATCATGGTTAGTAAGGGAAATCATCCCAAAATGGCCCAACAATTCAGGTTAGTGAAATATTATAATTTACCCAGATAGATTGATCACATCATAGTATGTTTCCCTTCTTTGTGGGTCTGATCTGTGAGGTGGGGCGTGGTCGATTATGGTCGGGGCCGCAGAAGGGTTTTTGTAGAACGATTGCATTTCAATCCCCATTTTTTTTGTGGGGATATAACCTGTGAAACTATGGTTGTATATATTTATATATATATACTGTAATATGATATGATATAAGAATGTATAATACAATAAATATAATTTATTGTAATATAGTGTAATATAATAATGAAATATATAGTAATATCATCTAATTTAACACAATATTAACATAGTATAACATAATATAATTCTAATACATGACAATAGGATATAATACAACAGAATATAATCATGATATGATATGATATAATTTTAAAATAAATTAATATATAATATAATATAATATAATAAAATATAACAAAATACATATTATATCATTATATCCACTTAGTTCCCTAGATCTGCACTTTCAAGTAGAAATGAACCATCTCGCAAGATAACTGAATTAGACCCCGAAAATCGTCACTAAGCTCATCTTCCGACGCTGAGGAAATGGCAGGGGCGTCAGGTCTTGAAAAGATGGTACCATCTGGTTATGACTAACATAGCCATGGATGTTAAACCTGTGGATGTTTCAGCCCCAATTTCAGGGTCTTTGAAGAATACTTTTTTCACCATTCCCATTTACCATCTGGTTATGACTCACATAGCCATGCAAAATCCCAACCATAAATGGAGGTTTAGTCCGCTGAAAATCATCTATTTCTATGGGCCATCTATACCATGGCTATTTTAAATAACCAGAGGGTAAGCATCCAAAGTCTCCCTTTAGCGGATTTGAGGAGACAAAACATAGCTTCAACGGGCAGAATGTAACAGAGTTTCACCAGCGATTTCATACCACTGGTAAGTCGGATATGGCGAGATAGCAAGCAAATCAGCTGCCGCGTCCAAGATTGGCAAAGATTGGCGGGTGACTTTTGGGTGCCATGTTTTTTGATGCACTGAAATGCTAAACAATGATGTTTTAAAGTTTTCATCATGTTTCTTGGCATCTAGGGTTAGTGATGGAAATGTGGTGTAAAAAAAATCAACAAACCCAGATGCTCCATGGTGCTAGAATATTTTCCTACAAAACTGGGCAATTTTTAGGGTAAATGTGGGTAAATATTCCAGCACCATGGAGCATCTGGGATAGATAAAACATCAGTTCCAGGGAGGGAAAAGCCTCCTGGCACATCGCTCCATCTTCCTACAACTAGAACAGCTCCCATTTTGGACCCGTGCTTAACCCCAAAAACGTGATTTAAATCTTTATCAATCTAACAAAGCTATGGAAACCCAGCATTTTTGATAGTTAAGTTAAATCAGTTAAATCACCAGCGGGTCATTTTTCCATAGCTATGTTGGATTACAGGCTGCCAAGCCGTTCATTTTCCCAGAGATATCTCGTCAATTTTTCGAGTTCCATACGGAGTTCCATGCGGAGGTGAGTGGCACATTGCCCAGAAGGATCTGAGAGGCCAAGATGGCCAAGTCAGGGCCAAGTCAGGGCCAAGTCAGGGGGCAACTGGGTCAGGTTTTCCAGAGAAATTTGGGTTCCAACTGTTCCGACTCACAGAGGATGGTGGCAAAATCCATTCAAAATCCTGCACCGGCGAACGAAAATGCTATGACCTGATGGTTCCTATGGATTTTGTCATATGTATTCATATGTCATATTTTCTCGAGAGTATGATAGCAACGCAACAGTCCTTGAGATTCTAAGGTTGTAACATGTGTTTTTTTGTTCGACATATCATAACTGGTTGGTGGTTTGGAACATGTTTTTGTCCATATATTGGAAATAATAATCCCAACTGACTTTCACTCCATCATTTTTCAGAGGGGTTTTGGTAGCCCCCACCAACCAGATAGGTTAAAACCCATGGAAGTTTTAATGGTCGTTAGACCTCGCAGTTTTTCCCCAGATGGGATGATGGGAGGTTTTGATCCAACGTGACATGGTGAACGAAGGTTGAGCTTCGGCTATGTATGGCTATAGCGGCTATGGCTATGGCTTTAGAGTTTTTGGCTGATGATTTTTGATCATTAATAGTTTTTGGCTCATTTCCTAGTTTTGTGTACTCACTATTTTATCTATGTATGGCTATGGCTATGGCTATGGATCATTTCCGGAACTTTGATCAGCAAAGCGGTGAGTGTAGGGATGTGAACTCTAGCAGTGATTTGGATGGCGCCACCAGACTGAAAAACAAATCGGCTGAGGTCCCGTGTTTCGGAGGGACCATGAAACACAACGGATTTGAATCCACCATTTGATGATCAATGAAAGTTGATCATTGACTGATTGGTGCTTTGGAACATGTTAATACATTTTTTTTTTTGACTTTCCATATATTGGGAATAATCATCCCAACTGACGAACTCATATTTTTCAGAGGGGTTGACACCACCAACCAGTTGATCATTGGGTTGTTGACATTTGAGGCAACCCCATTTTGGATGTAGCAGATGTCATCAGGTTTTTGGACGGCCTGTGGGCGAAATTTGGGAGGCCCAATGCGTGTACATCTTGCCGGGGATGACCGAGACGTTTCTTCCAAGCAACTGTGGCCTATTGTCAGGGGCCCAGCAGCCTTTCAAGTCTTTGGCATTTCTTTTAACAGGATGGGGTCCCCACCCCACAACGAACGAACGAACTAGTTTTCATGGGGTTTATAAACCAAGAAACATAACTGGGGGGCACCATCCTGAAGGGAAAATCATGGAATGGGCTCCCCTCAGACAATCCGTTCACTGCTTACGATCTGCAGGATGCTGAGTATGCTGCAATTGGGGAAGGCGCAGATGGAGGATCATCCCACGAATCGTACGGTTATCACCCTGGTTCTTTCAATGGGCTACGTATTACGCTGAGTTCAATGATGTAATATTAGTATTTTTATCCCATATGCAAACCATGGTGCTGGTATATTTACCTACATTTGGGTGAATTTGTTCGGGTAAATGGTGGTAATTATATATTTCATATATATATATATATAATCATATGCCCTCTGGTAAACTAACATAACTATGGAAAATCACCATTTAGGGGTTCTCAGTTCTTTCTTAAGATGTGTCCGCCTCTTTGTGACTGGTGGTGTCCGCCTCTCCGGTCTTGTCTGTGCCTTGTCTCCCTTCATTTGTCTCCCTTCATGTTTTTCCCCGAGTGGCGGTGTCCGCCTCTCCGGTCTTGTCCGTGCCTTGTCTCCCTTCATGTGTCTCCCTGAGTGGTGGTGTCCGCCTCGCCGGTCTTGTCTGTGCCTTGTCTCCCTTCATGTGTCTCCCTGAGTGGTGGTGTCTGTGCCTTGTCTCCCTTCATTTGTCTCCCTTCATGTGTCCGGTCTTGTTTGTGCCTTGTCTCCCTTCAGTTGTCTCCCTTCATGTGTCTCCCTGAGTGGTGGTGTCCGCCTCTCCGGTCTTGTCTCTGCCTTGTTTCCCTTCATGTGTCTCCCTGAGTGGTGGTGTCCGCCTCGCCGGTCTTGTCTATGCCTTGTCTCCCTTCATTTGTCTCCCTTCATGTGTCTCCCTTCTGTGCCTTGTCTCCCTTCATGAGTCTCCCTTCATGTTTTTCCCTGAGTGGCGGTGTCCGCCTCTCCGGTCTTGTCTGTGCCTTGTCTCCCTTAATGTGCTTACGTTGTTTGCACGGCAGACACCGAGCAGGCGTTGCAAATTAAACACGCAGCACACGCTTTATGTTTTCGGTTTCGTTTTGTAGCGTTAGTACGTTGACCATTGTGCTCGCCTTGAAGGTTCCTACTAAGTCGCCTGGAGGCTGATGGAAAACATTGTTTGGTTTGCTTGGCAGGAAAGGCTTTGTTTCATATTTTTTTCCCTGCCTGAAAGTGCTGTCAAGACCTCAGCGCGACCGGTAACTATATTGGAAGACTTTTTGGGGCGACTGTTTGATTCTAAGAGCAAAGGGTTTGAAAGCCCCAGCTTTATGCAGGCCAAGCTTGTGCTGTCATATTTGACAGATGACCACCGTGCCCGGCCCCCAGTTGCCTTCAGGCTTCAGATTGACTTTGCAGCGCGCAAGGCTCAAGCCATGGACGTTGAACCAGTTCTCCTGAATTTCGGGTTGGAGGCGGGGGACGTCTGCTTGGATTTTGTCGTGCCACCTTCCTGTACCACCACGCGGGGCGCTCCTGCCCAAACCCCGCAACAATCACAGGGTTGTCTGCCCTTCTCCTTCCTCCTCCGAGCCGTTTGCTTTCACGTTTCACATGGCTGCTCCAAACAAACACGCGTTGCAAGTTCCTGCAATGCCATGGCGGAGCTCTGAAGTAAAGTAAGTAGTTGACTTTTCGGTTGTTCTTTTTTTGAATTCAGTTGGTTTAAACCGAGTTGCGTATCTGGGCGACTACCTGGCAAGCGACCAGAGCGACAGATTCGATCTGTCCTGGCTGTTGGCTTGATCCTTTAATGGTTTGAAACTCATCCCCATCCACTTGTTCATGTCCAGTGGCTGTATAGGGGTTGGCCATGACTTGAGGCTGACAACTTCATACCCGCAGGCTGCGTTGCAGACTGCCCACCTCCTGTCTCAGCATCCCATTCTGCGCTTTGACCTTTTGAGTCCAAATCGCAATCCTCCCTCACCAGCTGGACTTGGCTTCTCATCCTGAAAGGTTTTCCTCTGAGGGCGTATATTGACCTCATTGTCTAAAATTTCCGTTTGCTACTTGGATCCTCCATGGCTGACGTGCGATTCCTCTGGCATGCTGGTTTTTTGGTGTTGCTTCAGAGACTTTCTCAGCAAACCCCTCATCATTTGGAACTGGTGGTAATTCTTCCAGTCTAGCGTTCAGCACTTGGACATTTCTTGTACTTTGTCACTCCAAAATGGATTGATCATTGGTGGTTGTAAAGCTGCCTTGTCTCGCATGGCGCCGTGCTTCGGGCTCTTCAACGGGCTTGGTTTTTCTTCCATAGCTTGAAATATCAAAAGGCCTAGAGGCATGTTTCTGTCACTTCTATGATTTGCGCGTGTCATCCACGGTTTTATTCCAGCACATGTCATTCAGTTTGTTTGGCTGGCTATAAAGATTTCGATTTCCTATCTGTGCATGGGCCCCGTGTATGGGTTTAGTTTAGTTCATACCTTTGTAGTATTGTTGGGGCATCTTTCACAAAAAACAACGCAATGGCGGACGCTACGCACTTGCACGAGGGCAAAACATATAATTTCCATTTTGCTGGCAGGTCGGCATCAGGGACGTGCTTAGCATTGTCCGGGGCAAGCATCACATGCTGGACCACGTGATGCTGATCCTGCAGCCTGCACTTGCCTGAGTTGAGCTGTCAAGAAAAGTTCGTTCGATGGCTTGGGTCAGCGCTGAGGCACATAGCCTCATGGCAAATGAGCCGAGGCGGCAGGCGCGGCTTCTTGGTCAGAGCTCGGGAATGTTGCGATTTGATTGGACATAGGCTGCCACATCTCCAGCTACTTAAGATTTTGGGTTCCCAGCAGCAGAAGGACCTGCCTGCGGATGTTCCGCTCCACCTCATCCGCACGATGGAAGTGACGACAGTGCAAGGACCTAAGTGGACTTATCAGTGCAGGTCAGAATTCTGTCGAGCAGCGCGTCCAAGGAAACAGGGTTCCACGAGGGTTGGCAAGTGGTTCCCGGTGATCGCCTCATCACGATCGGAGAGGTTGATGATGAAGGCTTAGGGCTGGCATGCCTTTGGACTTTGGCTGGCTCCGTTGTAGTTGGACTTTGGCTCAGGCGATTTTCGTCCTCTGGATGGCGGACCAAAGCCTGTGGGGATTTGGTGGTGCAGTGGCTTTGAGGGCAGCCTTCTCGTCCAGCCAGCCACAGCCTTAATTGTCAAGCGCTGTGCCTTCATGAAAACGGCGGCATTCATGTCAATGTTTATGTAAGCTAGGATTAGGAGGATGATGCTAGTGGGGGATGAGCATGAAAAATAAGAGAATGAGGGCGAGATGATGAAGAATATGACGAGGTAATGAGGACGACGGTGGTTCCGAAGACACTTGTACTGTGACGCCAACCATGATGATGGTGGCGACGCATTTAAAGAGATGATCATGGCCATGATGATGACAGTCATCGTGGCAGTGGCTTTGATCTTAATACCACAACAAACCATGAAAACAGTCACAACGACAAAAGCACCACCCATAATGGTAGGAATTCAAGATTCAACTGTTGTAAGCAGGGGGCAAAGTGATAATAGCACTCGCCCCGTTAAGTAATACAAACCTGCAGCAAAAAAGAATTTGAAAGCGATTGATAGCAAGAGAAAATGATGGGAATCACGACGGCGATAGTGCTTCATGAGAACACAGAAAAACGGCGATGGATCATCGCATGATGATCCTGGTGACCACAACGATCTTAATGCGGATAGGGCAGATAGAGAAATACCGGAGGATCATCTCTGGTCTTGTCTGTGCCTTGTCTCCCTTCATTTGTCTCCCTTCATGTGTCTCCCTGAGTGGTGGTGTCCGCCTCTCCGGTCTTGTCTGTGCCTTGTCTCCCTTCATTTGTCTCCCTTCATGTGCCTCCCTGGGTGGTGATGTCCGCCTCTCCGGTCTTGTCTGTGCCTTGTCTCCCTTCATTTGTCTCCCTTCATGTGTCTCCCTTCATTTGTCTCCCTTCATGTTTTTCCCCGAGTGGCGGTGTCCGCCTCTCCGGTCTTGTCCGTGCCTTGTCTCCCTTCATGTGTCTCCCTGAGTGGTGGTGTCCGCCTCTTGTCTCCCTTCATTTGTCTCCCTTCATGTGTCTCCCTGAGTGGTGGTGTCCGCCTCTCCGGTCTTGTCTGTGCCTTGTCTCCCTTCATTTGTCTCCCTTCATGTGTCTCCCTGAGTGGTGGTGTCCGCCTCTCCGGTCTTGTCTGTGCCTTGTCTCCCTTCATTTGTCTCCCTTCATGTGTCTCCCTGAGTGGTGGTGTCCGCCTCTCCGGTCTTGTCTGTGCCTTGTCTCCCTTCATTTGTCTCCCTTCATGTGTCTCCCTGAGTGGTGGTGTCCGCCTCTCCGGTCTTGTCTGTGCCTTGTCTCCCTTCATTTGTCTCCCATCATGTGTCTCCCTGAGTGGTGGTGTCCGCCTCTCCGGTCTTGTCTGTGCCTTGTCTCCCTTCATTTGTCTCCCTTCTGCGCCTTGTTTGCTTTCCTTTGTCTCCATTCATTTGTCTCCCTTTTGCAATATAGCATACGACAGGGCTGTCAGAAAAGTTAGTCTAAGAAACATGATGTCAAAAAAGCTGCCCATCCACACGCCCTTCCCCCGCAGCTCCCTTCAGTTTTCCAAGCCTGATGTCCGTGCGGTTGTCTTGGCTGGGTGCGCCGGGCACAGTTGTGGGTTGATAGCACTAATTACAATTTTCAAAATATTGTCATCGTCATCGCCATCGTCATCCTCATCGTCACCGTCATCATCGTCATATGCTATCATTAAGATCATAGAATATCAAATATCATTAAGATGCAGCAACGTATCCGGTGGATGGGAGTCCAAGAGCCTATTAGGTGGGCATGGGAGCGTGGAGGGTGCAGGGTGGAGGGGCAAAGGTTGACAGGGCGGCGCCGAAAATCGCCGGCACAACATGCGTTGTATTCATATTATCATATGTATCGTTGATGTATGCTCGCAAATGATGATACTTATGCATGTGCAATTCCCGTCGTCGTAGATGTTTGCACGCCTATCCAGTACATCCACCTCAATCCATCTCCATCTCAACACATCCATCTCCGTGTTTGGACCATGGGTGGCGGCCGCCATGGGCCATGGCCACTGTTGCCAGGTGACCAGCAATGAACCTGGGCGCATTGCCTCTCCTGTCAAGGCGCAGTTCTTGGTGGAAAAACTCAACAGGCTGAAGCCGTTCATCCGGGTGACGGTGGTGGCATGCACATGTTGGAACTTGTCCGTCGTTCTCACAGGGTGCCACAAGATGCTAGCGTGTTGAGGTGGCTATGTTTGTAGATGCAGGGTTTTGTGGTTGTTTTACCACGTGCCTGTGTTTGTGTATGTGTCATGCTGCCAGCATGTCATTTCATCTTTGATCATTTGTGCATGAATCACAGGTCAACGCCTTGTAGAGTTTTTTTTGAGGGGGGGCAGGGCGAACAATAAATGCGCTAACTTTCGCTGATAGTCGTTGCTCGGGATGTTGGGTAGTCGACCGTCAAGCGCGCCCACAAATTTCGTCCCGCAACGACGTTCAAAACCAACTGCCGAGGGAAAGACTTCCCAGACCATTCGCGCCAACGGCCAAAATGTAAGCAAGCAGTGCTTTCCAAGCCATGCCTGCTAGGATCCAAAATGAATTTCCGCAATTTGGGGTCTTGATATTTTGAGTTTGGTCACGGTGCACCGGTTTGCTGGCTGAACGATCCATATTTCAGGAACGACACCTTTTTTTGTTGTTTTTTTTCTCCAAGAACATGTTCTGAGATGCATTGGAAAATCTACAGCAGCTGTGGCATGACTGAAATCCTCTCATGCCAAATGGTCTGCAGGAACTCGTTTGTATCAGACAGCGACCTGATCTCGCACTTTCGAGGAGTCCGGTGCCTAACCATTTTATATGGAAAATCACATGATGTCGAATGGAACGCGTGGATTTGTTGTGCTTTGGAGGTTGAAATGTCTTGATACTCACAGAAACCAAACTTGTATGTAACTGTATGGAACTGTATGTACCTGTATGTAACTGCATGTAACTGTATGTAACTGTATGTTTGTATGTACGTACGTATGCACCTATGTGTGTATGTATGTATGCCTGTATATACTGTATCGTAATGTAAGGTAAGGTAGTGCAATGTAATCTAATGTGGTTTAATCTAATGTGATGTAATGTAGTGTAATGTTATGTATGTATGTTCATGGCGCGTATGATGACACACCTGTTTTGCGGATATCGTCATAGTTATTGATAGTGAAACATGTCACACACGTACATTTTGATCATATCTACTTGAAGCTGGTGCATCATTGCACTGATGTGGCAGGCCGAAATCAACACGACACCTTTTTTTGTTGTTTTTTCTCAAAGAACATGTTGTGAGATGCATTGGAATATCTACAGCAGCTGTGGCATGACTGAAATCCGAAATCCTCTCATTTGTATCAGACAGCGACCTGATCTCGCACTTTCGAGGAGTCCGGTGCCTAACCAGCATGGTCAAAACGAAGCTTCCGCCAGATTGTACCATATGACCTTTGCTTCTTGAGCCCCTTTTTCCGTCGGAAACCTCCTACCTCGACATCCATCACCATCACCATCACCATCACTATCATCATCATCATCATCACCATCATCATCTTCATCTTCATCCTCATCCTCATCCGTCATCATCATCATCCATCACCATTACAAACTCTGTTCATGGTAACTGGGGCTTTGGTTTTTGTAACTGGGGCCTTGGTTTCTGAGCAAGGTTCCATCTGAGTTTGCTATGTCAAGCTCAACGTGTTACAAAAATATATATTTTTTGGCAAGTTAACTTTCTCTTGACATCCTTTTGGCCAAAGAACACTTGGTCTTGGAGTAGTGCTGATGTATGCTTGGCAGTCCAACACTCAACACCTTTAACAACAATACTTTTATGAATCAGTAAGATAGTTGTGGGCAACATTCCTCAAAGAGTTATGGAAATATTTTGTCATATGGATGCAAAAGCATTCTCCTTGAAAATTGTATTTGCCAATGGGGAGCAGCAAACAACGGGGTCCTTACTAAATTTTTGATATCAAGACACACAGCCCACAGCTTTACTGAGGCCATGTTTTTCCCAAAGTTGAAAGGCAGGGGACCCAACACAACAACCATGGACCTAGGACCAGGCACACACAAATTGCCCCAACACAGCACAGCTCCAGAGTCCAGAGCAGCCATTTTTCGGCAAGGGCTGAGGGAGCTTCTGATCTTGGTTTCAAGACCAAAGACTTCCAAAGACCGTGCAACCAAAGACCTTGCAACCCAAGACCAAGAACCCAACGTCCGGCAACCTATTGGCCAGGCTGTCGGTGTGTCAGGTGGTCTTCAATGTGGGGCAACAGATCTTTGCAGCCGCAGATTGTAGGCCAAACAAGATGCCCAACCCCATCATGCCTGAGGAACTGGCCTGCAGCATGTGTTTCATAGTCAAGCAGCAATCCCTTGATATCATTTCTGATGTGCCAGAGGGTGCTGTGCGGGATCATTTTGTGATCAAAAGGCATCACAATGGAAGAGCTGCTGAAGCGGTTGTAGCTCTTGTATTGGGTGTCACGGTGTCCTGGATCTGTTTGTCCTGCATGGGCCTTTGCAACGAGATTGGACCAGTAACGGTTGTCCTTGAACATGTCTTGCAGGAACTCGATGACCTGGATCCACTGCTGCATGGTATAGGTGACAGCATGCTTATACTCATGATTTGGGTCTCCGAAGCCCTCAGACAGCAGGTCCCTCATTTCCTCCGCGTGTTCTTTCAGGACATGGCCATTCGGCATGGCAGGTGGCCGAAGACCAAGGACCAAAGACCCTGGCCACCAAGGACCAAGGACTAAAGACCAAGGATCAAAGACCAGCGGGCACCGAATCCGAATAACTAGCCCTGCTTGAGTCCTGCAAGCAGCAACGGCACAGCACAAAGTTTGGGGAAATTCAGCCAAATCATGCCAGTGCGATCACAGATCCAAAGATTGGAACCAAGCACCAAAATTTGTGGAAGTGAGTTGCGTGGCCAGCACTGTGAAAACAGCGTTGCGACAGCGCGAGTCACTTAGAAACAGTGCCACCTCACCCGCGAGCGTTACTTATTCCCAAAGTTTGTATCATCTACCAACTAGCATGCTTAAGCAGTACCACACATCGCATTGCACGCTGCGCAAGCCCATTATGCAAGATAAAATTAGCTCCTTCCTCCTCGTCATTCCTCATCATCAATGCGGCAACGCGTGCTGTCAATGACGCATAATTCTTTGTTATCCCCCCGCAATCTTCCTGCCTGTAGGGAAGACCTCGAAAAACATGCTAGATTAAGATTTCCAAAGATCAATCAGTCTTGGTAGCACCATGAACTCCAAAAAACCTCAATCAAATCAGTTCCATCAGGGGTTATATATGCCCATCAAACTAGCAGTTTAGTTGAACTCCTTAATGCTGCGTGTGTGTGTGTGACCCACCACACAGGCTGCAGGAAAACTAGCGATTGAATTGCAAGGCGGTTGGGATTTGTGGGAGGGGTGTTAGTTCGAGAACGAAGCGAATAAGTTCAAAATATGACGCCCACAAAAACAGGTGTATATATATATATAGTATATATATATATACAATACAATGGCACGTTGGAAGCCAAAAACAAAATTGGACCTTTGAAGGGAATTCAAAACAAAATTATTCTGATTGTGTTTCCACTTGACACAGGTAGGCGGGTCAACAGCTACCACAGTGGTTTTATGCTTTTGTTTTAACACATGTCATGTTTACATGGTTCATAGAAGTCAGCAAGGGGCAAAAATATTTTGTGATCTTAATATACACCCTGTATCACAAGGTCTTTAAAGAAATAGAAAGCATTTGCTGGAATGATGCAGTCCAAACGCAGGTCCTAGAAATCAGTGCAGAATACGAGAAGATTGACCCCAAACATGTTCTTGTGGCTTCACTTGGCCCAAAAATTGCACTAGGTCCTAGCGCAATGATGTTGTGATCTGCGACCGCTGAATTTTTCAAGAAGATGATAGTCATGGGTCATGATGAATGTCTTTGGCTCTTTTACATCTATGTTGTTGTTTCCCTCATCAACGTATTTATTTATTGACATTCAAGTCCTACGGTTTTCGGTCTTTGGTCTTTGGTCCTCGGTCCGCTTGCCCTGTTTGGGCCAACCTTGCCTAGCCAGTGCCTGCTGCAGCAGCAGCAGCAGAGGTGCCTGTCCAGGGTTGGGATGGGTGATGTAGGGGGTCCTTGTTTAGATAATGATATCTTTTAAGGAAGTCCTTGTGAACGCTTTCGCGCCTGGAGGAAGCAACCATTCCATTTTGAAATGAGCTCGCCTTTTGCATTCCGGACCTTGGAAACCACAAACCAAAAAGTGGTTCCACCTGGCCTCTTAGATTTGCCACATCTAACCGATTCTTCAGAAAATTAAATGAAGCCGCGGGTGGCTCGAAGGTTGTATAGGTGTCTTCCCACAGCATTGCGTCCAGTTCATCCTCTGATTCTTGAATCTTCAGCATGTCGTATGCATCCCCTGGCTTCCCAACGTTTGGTGCAAACACTATGGCTGCCACATTCTCAGGTGCAGCGCGAACCGCATTGGCAATGATGGAGACAGTGGGCTGGGCGTTTGCAAACCAATGGACGCCCAGCTTGCCAAAGCAAGCAATGTGAAGGCGCAAGGCTTCGCAGCTGGAAATCCCCTCGCTTACTGCAAAAGAGACCATTACTTCATCGACATAGGGCAGAACCCCTGCTTCACTGGTGCGCCTGCATGGCATCCAGTGGTTTGAGAAAGTGTCTGTTGCAGCAGCCAAGGCTTGCTCCAGGTACAAGTTCGCAGCAACCTTTTCCTCATTCGGCCTTGCATGGAACAGTTGCAGCTGCCAGGTGTAGTCAGAAAACATAGCGACCTCTTTTGCCAGCCTGGATTGAAACAAATTGAATTCAGCCTGCTCTTTCGCGCGCTCAGGTTCCTGCGTTCCATCACCAAGAACCGAGGAACCAAGAACCGAAGACCACTGACCAGAGACCTGCTGAATGAACCGAAAATCCAATGCCTCTGGCTCCATAAGCTTGAGCTTCTCCCCAACTTGTGACACGAGACTTCCTTTCTGGAAGGAAATGGCCGAAAAGAGAAGCCTGGTCATGGGGCAATGGATAATTGAAGTTTGAGCGAAACCTGTTGGCCATACTTTTCAAGGATACATTTTTGCTTGCCAAGTGGGCTTCTTTAAAATTCTTCAGGAAAATTCCGATAGCCCGAAGCAACCAGTAGCAGTAGTAGCTCTTAGCTGGGGTCCAAACAAGATGTTTGTCCACAAGACTTTGACACCAGAACGAATCTGCTTTGTGTCTGGTGAGAGGTCTGGGTTTGCCCAAATTTTCAAAGAGACTGCGGATCCAGCAAATTTTGAAATTTGGCCACTGGTACTCCAGAAGCTGGGTGGATTCCAGGGCTTGGTGGACATACAGCTTGATGAGCGCCTTTTCTGGCTGTGAAATCGCTACGGCTTCCGTGCGCCCTTTGTTGTATGCCTAAATGCGTTGGTCAATGACAGCAGCAAAATTCAAACCCTGACCACGCAGCAGGTCTGACCATTTGCAAGCTACCATCCGAGGGTCTGGTCAGGATCGCTCAGCCATTCAACTTTTGAATCACAAGCTTCGCGTGAACTGCTGTTCCTCTGTGGCAGATGGTTCAGAAGCGGCCTTCATCCGCAACAAGGCTTTCAAGACATCTGAAATTGCCACAGGATCTAGATCACTGAGGCCAAGCCACAGGGTGCATTCCAAAATGATTCGGCATACGCTAATTCTCCCCATTCCAATCGCATGAGCCATGGACCAATCACCCACAGGATCACCAGGGCGGGCTCCTGGAGAAAACAGCAAGCCAAGGTTCCCTTTCAGAGCGATATGGGCTGACCAAGAAATGTGACACAGTATCCTCAGCTGCAAGCCCAAGCTGCCAAGGGGCAACCACAAAACTTTGGATCTGGCCAGCATTGAAAGGAAGAAGTGCGTCAACTGCAGCTGGCGGAACCCAGCCTGTCAAGGCCTTGAGACGGTTGTCCAAGCCGTGAAGGTCAGAAAGCAGCATGGAGCGCTCTGCAGAGCTAGGCGGGTAAGTCTGCTTAAAGTATTGGTGAAGCGACTTGGCATCTTGTGCTTCAATATCCCCAGAGCCACAGAAGGTCTCTTCTGCCAGTTTCACAATCTTCTCTTTGGCAGCTGCTTCAGCTGCCGCCATGGATCCAATGGGGAAAGGCTAACCAAGTAGCAACAGTGTATGTATTTGACGTGGAAACCACGTGATTCTTTCATCGTAATCACTATTTTGCATATATGTGTTCCAAGACTTTTCCTATCTGAGCCACCCGCAGAAATTGTAAAAAAATCAAAGAAATCTGTGGGCTACGCGCCCCCCCTAGCCACCCTGAAGCATGAACACTTCAAATTTGGCCACCTTGACTTTGCTACCTTCACTCTCCCAATTCAGGGGGTGGCACATACGGGATGACCTACCTTGTGGGCTGCTGGCCCCCCGTAGTCACCTCTTAAAGCTATTACTTTCCATGAAGAATCTGTGGGTTGCTGACAAAGGAAAGTTGCTATTTTAAAGGAACACCATCGCAACTTCTATTTCTACCATTGACAAAATGCATTATGACATACGGGTCTGGAAAGCCAAAAAATTGCATTATGACATACGGGAGGTTTGGGGCTACGCGGTACCCGGCGTCGCCCCGAAACCAAAAAGCATTAAAGACATACGGGCCGCCCCGAAACAAAAAAGGCATTAAGACATACGGGAAATGCAAAAAGGCATTAAGACATACGGGAAATGCACAAAAAGCATTAAGACATACGAGAAATACAAAAAGCATTAAGACATACGGGAAAGACAAAAAAGCATTAAGACATACGGAAAATGCTTAAAAAAACATTTCAGACATACGGGAATGAAGAAATGCAGTACCATATATGCGCCATGACAATAGGAAAGGCATACAGGGAATACAACACAACGTTACCTCCTGGAATCTTTTTCACCTTTGGATTGCCTTGAACCTTGGTGCAGAAGCCAAGGCCTGAGGCAACTTACATTGAAAGCAGTTTCAATACCAGAGAAGGCAAGGACCAAAGACCAAACCTCGAAACTTCAATCAAATTGTGGCTCAAATCCAGATCCAGTCCTGTCACAACATCCTACTGCCTTAATGGGGCATCTTGCAAGAATCGAATTATTTTTCTCTGGATTGCGCGTGCCATGACCGATCAGTCAACCATCCAGTGACTCACAAATGTTTTGCCATGATCACAGTTACAAATCAGCGTGCCCCAAGCCAACCTTGCACAGCCCTACACTTTGTGACTGCTGGCAAACAATCAGCTGATAACTTCAGATCCTATTCAAATCTTCAGGACCAATGGGCTGGACAATGAACCAAAGACCTGAAACCAGAAACCAACAACCAAGAAGGCATCAGTGCCCAGGCGCCTCCACATAGACATGCGGCCTGCCATTCTCCAACATCATCTCTTGGTCAACGGTGAGCATCTCCAAGCGCACAGGTTCTGTGGCGCCATGAAACAAGATCCATGTCGTCCCCTCTGCGGGTTTTGGCCTTTGGTAGTGGCTTTGCTCTTGCCTTCATTGCCAGTACGTTCCTTCCAAACCTTTGCTGCCAACCTCATGCGTTCACCTCCTTGGACACCTTCCTTTGCCAACTCAGGCATCTTCTGCTGCATCAATCCCCAGTGCTCTCCTTGGGTTTCACTGGCGCCCTTTCCTTTCCTCTTCCGGTCACCAGGAATGGGCTTGGATTTGGTCTCATGGTACAACCCCTTCATTTTCAGGAAAACAGCGAGCTTCTGGGGGTTGTTTGGGGGACAGTGCCCTTGGTGTTTCGAGCTGCTCTTGCACCTTTGGCCTTGGCCTTGGCCTTGGCTTTGCTGTTGGCCTTGACCTTGGCATTGGCCTTGGGCTGAGCTGCTGTTGTTTCCTCGGTGAGCTGCTGCAGCCACTGGAGGGTCTTCAAAACCTGGGACTGAAGAACTTGGGACGAAGACCTAGAGACCTTTGACCCAGGGGCCGAAGACCCAGATGCAGGGACAGAATCACCTAGGCCACTTGGTTCTGACTTCTTGGGGTCACTGCTGCGGCCAAGACCACGACCACGGCCTTTACCACGCCACAATTTTCATGGAGGGAGACAGAAAGAATTCAAGACAATTCTCCGGAAGCCAAAATGGGCCTGGATAAAGTCAGGCGCACACTTTTGATTAAGACCTTGGTCCTTTCCAGCTATCAGGCGGAACTGCACAAGTTAATGCATTGCGGAAAAACAGAGGCAAGGGCTGTACTGGGATGCGGGGCTGGAAATTCCAAGCTATTCACAGGTTCTTCTTTGGTTTTTTGATCTTACAATGAATCTATTTTTTAATGTTTTTTTTTCTGCTTCCCAAATGAAAAGAATGCAATTTTCCCACGGTCTTGAGCCTGGTGGTTTGTGGTTCGCGCTTTCTTTCCGGAACGGTTTCCAGAACGCTTTTTGCATGTTGTAGTTTGCACACATGAAAGCATCCATGCTCTGACCCAAGACCAAACACCGAGAACCAAGAAGTAGTTACACATGTCCGGAACGAGCCTCTGTGTGCTGCTGCTGCGCGCTGGCAGGCGAGGCTAGCGCAGGCAATTGGACCGAAGACCAAAGACCAACAACCAAAGAACCGCAGACCTTGAACTGGGATACTTGAAATATACAGGATTACCCGTTGTTTTTCTTTAACGAATGGAAAACTACAATAGGTTTTTAGCGAACATATAGAACCAAGGGGTGATAAACAGGTATTTATTGGCACTATGTATCTCTATATACCAGGTCAAAGTTAGGATGAAGTTGTATTAAAGCGCATTACGTGGCTGCTGATTGCACGTGTTCCACGGTTCATTCCCTGGGGTGACTTCATGGTAGTCACTGCCATTGTCATCATCATCATCATCATCATGACCATTCTCATCACCATCATCATCATCATCATCATCTTAATGACCACCACCATCATCATTGCATGTAATTTTCCCTCTCGTGTCCGCTGTCACCGTCAGCATCACCATGGCCATTGTCGTCATCGTCATCATCATGATGGCACCCCTCTACAGTCCCCTAGCTATCAAGATCATGGTCCGTGTTCCTTGTGGCACATTTCCCATCCACAATCACAAGCCCTATTATCAGTCTTTCCCTGGCATGCCCATGCCCCGGGAGAAGTGTGACAATGCGTTGGATTAGTTGTAGGTTGTAATTAATAAATTTTGTGTGCGATGCAGCAGAATTGCTGTTTCGTGTTGGTTGCATTGGGGAACCACTTCTTGTTTGGAAAAGCGACAATGACAGACAATAACACCCAAACTTATAAGACCAAGGCCCAAAACCGTCAAACCGTGCTTCTTACAATCCGCGTCTGTTGCCACTACCGCTGCCTACCGCTGCTAGCCAATATTGGCAGTGGAAAGAAAAAATACTTCAAAGGGGGGAATGCTTAATAAATTTTACCTGAAAGATGTTGTTAATATGGCATCCCAATGCATCCAGCATCCTATGGTCCAACTGGTTTCAGAAGGCGCCGTACATGCCATTGCTAGCTCTTAATTTATAGCAGCTTCTTTCTACATGAAAGAACCTTCAGGGCAGAGTATATATCCAAACCTGTAAAGAGGCTGCGTGCAATGGCTGATGCAGCTCATAGCTTAGCAAAATTTGCGCAAGATAAATATTTCTCACCATAGCCTTTGCAGATTGTTGTTGCTGGCGCTATCGCGGTATAACTTCTGTGGTACCTCCAGAAAATCTAGTGGTTCCATTCTGCTCTAATATTTTTTCCTCATTAGCTAGGTTCCTGGTCCATTGCGTGCCTAATGACAACCATGCAAGATTGCCTCTGGTTGGCCAAGGCCTACAGGTGCGAGTGGATGGATAACATTTGCACAGGGTCATGAGCACTTGTTGCCGCAATCGATTTGATGAGGGAAGGAGGAGGATGAATGAAGGAATGAATGACTTTTGGTGCTGCGAGCTGTAGCTAATGCGGTGCACTCCTAATGTGGCAGCGAGCGTCTGGCGCAGGGCATGTGAAGCGCACGCATTGGTGTGATGGCAGGTTTCAAGGTCCTTTGCTCTGCGCGCATGTTTGGTCGTTGGTCTCCTTGTCCTTGGTCTTCCGTCCTTGGTCTTAGGGTCTCAGGGTCTAAGACTGAATTTTTTCTATGATTTGATTAACCTACTGGTCTTTTCCTTTTATGGGAATTTAAGCTCCGAAGGACTTTGCTGTTGCATCTGTCATACACTGCTGCCACACTGCATCCATGGCGGCTCAAGTCTTCTGCGCATGATTGTTTTTCGCCAAAACTAACAACAAGCCGATTCCCAATCAGTATCGCTTTGACTTTGCGCTGGTTCCCGTGATCTGAGTTGGAAGGAGTGATGACGGCATGGGTGCATGGTAGCTGCTGTAGTTTTTGGCGCTCGCTATTCGGGGGGATGCAGGGCGGCTCTGTATACTCGTATGTTTTTTAGTGACAAAGCGTTTGTGGGCGCTTGTGGCTGCAAGGCGTATAGAATGTGGCGGTCCTTGGTCTGATTCTTTGTGGCTACTGCTTGTTACCACTAGTCTACTTTAGTGGATTTATTGCGTGAAATTATGGCGATCCTTCCCTTCAAAGCTCTCCCTTTATATGATCTGCATGATTGGGGTGGCGCAGCAGCCAATGGACATTTCCATGTCCATTCAAACGAAAGTGCCAATTGTCCACAATGTTTGCATGTGGTTGCTCTATCTGCAAGGATGAGGTGAGTCTCTGGTGACATCAAAGACATCAAGGGCCAACAGCCCGTGTGTTTGTCGAAGCTTGCGTCTCATGTAATGTTGCATGTAGTTGCTGTGATCTGAATGATAGGAAGGACAAGGGATTAATGTATTTGGTTGCTCGCATTTGGCGCATGCGCAGTGGCTAGAATTGGCGGCGGAAGCTTGGGCACTGGTGCGTGAGACTGCAAATCGGATGACCAGTAATAGTGAATCTCCTGTCAGCCATTTTCACTGGGTCCATCTATCCCGATTAATCCTTTTACCTTTAGCTTTCATCCCTCCTCCGCGCAGTGGATATAACTTGTATAAATCAATCCTGGCTTGGCTCATGCACATCATATCTTGCAAAACCAAGGCCCCAGTTGCAAAAACCAAAGCCCCAGTTACCATGAACAAAGTTTTTACCCATCATCACCATCATCATCCTCTTCCTCATCCACCGTCCGTCATCATCATCATCAACATCATCATTGTCCTCCTCCTTTTGGATTACATTCTGTTTTGTCTTCAGCATCATTGCTTTGCCACCTGCTAGCTTTCTGCCCCTGTACCTCAAGTCACGCTCCAATTCATCCATCTCCCCATCCTCCTCGTCCTCATCATCTCGACCATCATCGAATCATGTGGACTTGTTCCGCAGGCTGAACAGAACTGATGCTCCTTTTTTGAGCCGGCTCTAGGCGCTCGCGCTCTGAAATGAAAATAGCATATTACACGTCTTGATCACTGCTGATCAGGATGACGGCCTGGTTGAAAGACTGATATCTTGATGGCACCAAATAACGATACCTGGTACGTGTTTCATAATTACTCAAATCCGTTGAAATCCGGATTTTTATTCCAGAAGAGTTGACAGGGTACCTGCAGCAGCTCACGCCGCATTTTTCTTCAACTTTGAATTTTGTCGGTATTTTCAGTCTCACCCCCGAGGGGGGGGTGGCAGGACGGACCAAAAATACGCCGGAGGTGCTGTGATCGGAATCGTGCTGTTGATAGCATCCCTACGCACATTCTCAGTTGCTGGAGTTCTCTTTTGGTGTGATAGCAATCCCAACTCCTTGCAACCATTTGTTTTGTCAAGCTTTGCAAAGACTGAAGCAAAAGACACGGTGAAGAGAATACCTACGGCAATCTGTGGGACTAACCCGAGAGATTAAACCGACAGTCCTAATCAAGGGTCGACATAGCCGATTGCATCAAATCAAGCATTCATGTCAGGGCGACCCTACAGATCCTGTCTCCCTTGTTTTCCGCGGCGATCTGATTGGAGATACCGTTGCCACACGGCATGCGACCTCTAGCCGTATCCGGACGAATCTGACAGACAAAAAACCGGGGTGATTGTAACACGGGGGGGGGGGCAGCGCAAAAATGCGCGGCCATTGCTTGGTCATGGTACAAACAATACTACGCTGATATGGAATTACTGTTTGGGGTCTACGGAGGTGTAATTTTATCCCATATGCTCCATGGTTCTGGTATATTTACCTACATTTGGGTGAATTTGTTCGGGTAAATGGTGGTATATATTTCATATATCTATATATAATCATATGCCCTCTGGTAAACTAACACAACTATGAAAAATCACCATTTTTAATGGGTAAATCCACAAAAAATTGCCATTTTCAATAGCTATGTTAAATTGCCAGAGGGTATATAACTGGGGCTGCAAGCCACCAACGGGGATGAACCAGTAGACTTGCTTCCGCGGCAGGCAATGTGGAGTCAAGCCGCTGTGGAGAGGTCAGGTGAAGGGAGCCAGGATGGGTGCAGGGTGACCCAACCAGTGATGTTGGATGGCTTTTAAACTCCATGAATGCTATATGAATACTATGGTTATCTATGGTTAATTATCATTTAAATGATGGTTACTATATGCTTATCCCCACTTTTTGATGGTTAATCATCAATTAAATCTCTGGTTGGTGGTTTGGAACATGAATTTTATGACTTTCCATTCAGTTGGGAAGAAGAAACCCAACTGACGAGCTCATATTTTTCAGAGGGGTAGGTATACCACCAACCAGATCCAACCAGTATGAATACTATGGTCATCTATCGTGAATTATGGTTGTACGATGTTAAAAGTGTATGTATAAGTATATCATATACCATAGTGACATTGCAGTTATCAAGTTAGCTATCGTAAACGGGGGCCCCACATTGTGCAGGTACACAGTGGGTCCACATATGGGTGGTTTTTCTGACCTGTTATCGCGCAACGTACACTTTGGTGGAGTCTCCTTTTCCAGACTTTTCCAGGCAACTAATCCCGCGACCAAGGGCTGTTCGCTGCGTTTGCTTCGTCGGTAGGTTACATTTACAGCACACTTCGCCGTGTCGCACGTGATGTTTTTTTCCCCACCAGGAAATCCATCGGTGTTAAGTTGCTAAGTTGGGGTTGTCCAGACCGAGACGGTATATCAAAACCAAAGAAGTGTTTTGGGAGTGCTCCAAGAGTCGTAAAATACATATAAGTGTTTTGGCCCAAAATTAGGTGAACAAAAACACTTGTTGATGCTGCAGCCTCTGCAGTGGGTTTAAGATGGTTTAAGATATCCCTCAGCTGCATGTTTAGTTCAATGCTGGATACATGCCACTGAAGGCAGCTGACTTTACTGACCTCAATATGATTTGTAAATACATGTGAATACCATGTGGTATCAGGAAGTTCCACCGTACAATAACTAATTAGATATTTTTGGTTGGATATGAAAAGCTGAGATTGTCAGTATAAGTATAAGCATCTCAATGGGATTTGATATTGATATGATATGATATTTTGGAAGCACATCCAGGTCACATGTTATCATTTTTGACGCTCGCTTGGTCTTTTCGCTCCTTGCGCAAACCTGGTGACATTTCAAAATTCATATTTTAATGAACACCGGGCTGACTGTAAAATAACTGACGAACATCCGATGAACTTTGGAGATAGGTACTGCGTGAAAACCAGGTGAATTTTCAAAACTTGGTGAAAACCTGGTGAAATTTCCAGACCTGGTGAAAACCTGGTGAATGTTCAAAAACTTGGTGAAAACCTGGTGAATGTTCAAAACTTGGTGAAAACCTGGTGAATTTTCAAAACTTGGTGAAAACCTGGTGAATTTTCAAAACTTGGTGAAAACCTGGTGATTTCTTTGTTGTGAACACGAAGAAGTGTTTTACAGGTTCCAAATTCACCAAAAGAAGTGTTTTGAGCCTACTTTTTGGTGAATATTATGTGTTTTCATGGTGAAAATGGATCGAAAATTTCATTGGACCAAAACCTGGTGAAAACTTGGTGAATTTTCAAAACCTGGTGAAAACCTGATGAATTTTCAAAACCAGGTGAAAACTTGGTGAAAACCTGGTGAAAACTTGGTGAAAACCTGGTGAAAACTCGGTGAAACTTGGTGAAAACCTGGTGAAAACTTGGTGAAAACTCGCTGAAAACTTTGTGAAAACCTGATGAAAACCTGGTGAAAACTTGGTGAAAACCTGGTGAAAACTCGGTGAAAACTTGGTGAAAACCTGGTGAATTTTGAAAACCTGGTGAAAACATGGTGTGAAAAGACTTGGTGAAAACCTGGTGAAAACTCGGTGAAAACTAGGTGAAAACCTGGTGAATTTTCAAAACCTGGTGAAAACCTGGTGAAAGCTTGGTGAAAACCTGGTCAAAAAAGCGGTCGAAATCTGTTTGAAAACCTAGTGCAGCCTGGTGTAAACTTTTGGAAATAGCCTCGTGAAAACCTGGTGAAAACTTGATGAAAACCTTCGACAACCTGATGAAATGTCACAACCTTGGTAAAAACTTGATGGAATTTTAAAACTCAATGAAAAATTGCGGAGAAATTGTTGCTGACAAATCTCCAGGGGTGGCACAAGTAGGAAAAAAGGGCACGTCTAGATTGACACCCGCTGGATTTACTGGATTTCCAAGGATTTTCCAAACATGTGTTTTAGTCCTAGTCGGCAAGTTTCAAAACACTTGTTGCATCCTAGACCCTCGGGCACTGAGTCAAAACACATGTTGGGCCCTGCAGCTAACGACATAGCAACTTAACATCCATCGGAATCGATGAAGGGAAAGATGCTTGTTTTTTTGGGTTCTTGAAGCAGATGGGATACAACACCGGATTCACCCCTATAAAACCAACGAAAAATTGGATTTGATGCTCAACTCAGCAAAGAATCACGAGTTGAGAAAGGTTACGTTTATTTTGAATTGAAATCTCCTTTCTGAATTGGGGATTGAACCAACCGGAACTCAAAGATCATATCTTTGTATATCTTTGTGGGCTATGTCAAGCCTGGATTGATAAAGCCCTGGTTTCTTGAAGAAGGGGGTGTTCTATGGTGTTCTTATCTTTTTATATATTATAATGTGTATATATATATATTATTTCAAACCTTAGTCTCTTAAATTTGGATTCCTGTTGATTTCATATGTCCAGGGAAAGAACTATGGAAAGAATTATGTAACAATCCATGGAAATAAGGGGTGTTTCCACTAAAAATGTCACCCAGTGAAGAAACCCACCACTTTGAAAGAGAAACGCATTGCTCCAAGTTCTTGGACAAAAAACCTTTCAACTTTCAACATCAAGTTAGATGTTACATACAAATTTCGTATTTGAAAATATTGGTCCGTAAGTTGGAAAGGAAAACAGTATACAACAATATACAATATCTGTGTAATTCGGGGCCCCATATTTCTTCAAAAAGGATAACACCAAAGAATGCATGTGCGCAAGCTCCAACTAGAAAAAAGAACTCATAAAAACAATATTACGATGTGACCCTGTATACTGTAAAATTAGTTAACTAGTGCATTGATGAGTGTATGTATGGCTGTGTGCTCATGTGCATGGATGAACTGCAAATGCAAATCCACAGTTTTTAAGTATTGTTTTCGGTGCTGCGAAGACCACGGCAAAACTTAGGTAAAACATGGTGAAACAAATTTATCAACTGCAAACGGAATCCTACGTATTTGTAGCAGATCAAAGATGTGTTACTGTATTTCTGTCGCTACGTTGTTGTGCATTGGTCCGTAGCAGTGTTGCAGTAACAGATTACAATCATTATAAATATGTCATTTTATCCAAATACAACGCTTAAACTTTATTGTTGCGTTTTATACAAACAAACCCCGTCGATATACTTCCAAACTTTCAAACATACACGAACAAACAAGAACATATAATTCATCTAAAAACTCAAACAGTCTTAAATAAATCATAAATACAAAGCAAGTAAAGTTAAGCAAACATCAAAAATATACTTATAAAATGTTAAACAGTTGAAGTCAAATCGAGAAGTAAAGTCAAAGTTATGTTACAAGTTAAAGGTTCTAAGTTTTAGTTATAAGTTGTAAGTTCAAAGTTAAAAGGTTACAAAGTTATAAGTTACACAGTTTTTAGTGTCAAGTCATAGCTAGAAGCTCTAAGTTGTAAATTAACAGTTGTAACAATGTGTTTCAATTTTAAAACAGTTCCTAAACCTTATAAATTGATTTATTGAAGTTTGATAGTCAAGAGTTATGGATTATGAGTTGTATTTTACAAAGTAGCTATAAGCTACAAGTGTGTATATTTGGTTTTATCAAGTTATATACAAGTATAAAAGTAAGTTAACATATAAGCCATTATTTGGGGTTTGCAGAACGGTTCGGAACGGTTCCGGGGATTTCCCCAGAACGGTTCGGAACGGTTCCGGATACTTCCAAAACCTCAGAACTATTTAGAACTATTTAGAACGGTTCCGGAACGGTTCCGGATTGAAAGCCTATAGACTCCAGAACGGTTCGGAACGGTTCCGGAGACCTCCATATAATAGCATATGTTAACTTGTATAATAGCATATTTTGACTATATAATTATTTTTCTTTAATGCGTAGAGTTTGAACAAATAAACACATACTAGTACCATAAGCAATGATGATTCAACACAAGCGATACTTTCAAACGGATATTTCAATACAAACTACACAGTTGTATGATTTTGTTAGAAAAGATTCCACAGAACCGTTTTCAAGACAGGTAAGATTTTGAAAGGGGCCACGCCTTCCATGAACAAACAGCTGAGAAACTTCCAGCCTTTTGTAGTCTACATCCAGTTTCACCTTCTCCCTTGTGCTCAGCATGCCTTTGCACTGCCTGTTCAAAGACTTAGGCGGAGAAGTTGCCTTCCCTTTGTCGTTTTTCTGACTCCTTTCTCTTGTAGCCTTGGCCCTTGGAGCCACAGGGCGGCTCTTTGGAAGGTTTTGAAAATGCGAAACAGGAGGAACTGCTCTTGACCGTTTTTTTGGGGGTTTGGAAGCTGTGGAGAAATATTTCCGTGCAAAGTTGAGGTCTGCAGAACCGTTCCGAACCGTTCTGGAGATCTGCAGAACCGTTCCGAACCGTTCTGGAGACCTCTGCGCTAAGAAAATTGTCACGTAAATTGGTTCTCTGTGCCAAGAATCCCGGGAATAGGAAGGCACGGACAAGGTTGAGCCATTCCGGATGCATTAGTCCCAACCTGAAAGTAACCCATCATCACCCTCAAGAACCCCACCGCTAGCGCTATATATATATAATTATATATATATATATATATATTCTGAAAAGTATCAAATCATGGTCCAAGAATTTTTCGGCAGCTATATACAATATAGTTTGTTTCTTGTATGGGTAGTAGCACGGTAGTAGCAACAGTCTTGCCAGAGTGACAAAATACCAACAATATAGCCTGGATGTTGCACTGCTGCCGCTACTGCATATTTTTGATCCATTCCAGAACTGGTGGGGAAAAGACAGCAATGGGAATGCAGCCAACAACCAGCATTGCCTTTGTTCTTTTTATGAAAAGGGAAGTCACATAATCCCAACAGCCTGAACACATTGCAGAAGCCAGCTCAGCGCGCCCAAACACACATGGACTGCCTTCCAAAGAATTGAAATTACATATTGATAGAATTCGACTTCAGCGCCTGTTCCTTCCACCTAAGTATTTCTCCAATTGCGCTTAAACCGCCTGAATCTTCCCTCAATCAAATGCAGCATCATAAATTAAACCCACTATCTGTATGCGGGTTGTGTATTTTTCAAGGTTTCAAGTATTTGGGGCAAGGTTGTTAAGTAATCAAAGCTGAATTTAGCCCAGTCTCACACTAGAAAATTAATTAGCTGCAAATAGAATTCCACTTCGGCGTTTGTTTCTGTCGCCTGAGTATGTCTCCCATCTTGAAGGGAAAGCAAACCATATTTTCACCCAAATGCCAACCCCAGACTAGAATTTGGAATGCATAATTTACTTAAGCGCACATAGAATTCTACTTAGGCGTCAGCTTGTGACGCCCAAGCAGAATTCTATTTGCGCCTAAGTAGATCATGGATTATGTTTTCCAACAGCCCCAGACCAGATTTCTATTTGCGCATAAGTAGATTATGAATATAAATTATGTCTTCCAACAGCCCCAGACTAGAATTTGGAAGACATGGTCTAATAAGGCGCAAATAGTAATAGAATTCTACTTAGGCGTCAGTTCGTGACGCCTAAGTAGAATTTTATTTGCACCTAAGATTACCTAAGTAGATTTAGTCTTCAAAAGAAAGACCGAAACATAAGTTCACCCCAATCTCACAATCATAATTTTAGATCTATAGACTGTGGATCAGATAGGTATAAAGTATCCATGGCAAGTTTTTGTTATTAGCAAAACTGAATTCATCACCGGTCCACAATACAAATTCAATTTAGGTCAAGTACTTCACGACTTCGAGTGCAAATCCAGATTGATGAATCTGGATGTGTCCTCGCTGTGTGCACTGTTTTGTTTCTTTACTTCTTCAAAAGCTTGCTAATTTTCCCTTGACATGGTTTCTAACATCACCTTCTATAAGATATCCTTATTGCCCTGGTTTCTTCCATAGTCCCTTCCATAGTTCCCTCCATGGTCCACAAGGCCCACAGGTTAAGAGGCTAAAGTTTGAAATAATATATATATATATGTGACTATTTTGGGGATATCGCGTTCATAGATTGGGTGATGGGTGTTGATAAATTGGGGGTTGACATGAACCATCATTAGTCAGATGAATACCATGGAGGTAGATGCGGGTTATGAAGCTGATTTGGTGGTTTCCTAAATCATAGGGGTACCCCGAACATCCATTTATAGACGGGGATGGTCCATGAAATAAACCATCCAGGATTCCAGCGAGCTCGGGGATCTCCCATTTCCGGGGAGGCCGCATTTGTGTATTTTCCAATTGATGAAGGCACCAGAAATTGAGGAATCGAGTTGGAAAATGTTGCTCCTTGGAGCATCCCTGAGATTGGGACTATGACGGCCTGATCCGTGATCCCCAAAACCAAATGGTTTCCATGGCTTTCCCGCGGGCTAAAACCACCAATGAGGAGATGTGCCAACTGCATTGAAGTCTGAGCATTTGGGAAAGGATCATCATGCTTGACCTAGACAAATGGATTGTTTCATACGAATGACCAGTTGTGGAAGTTGTGGAAACAAGCTACACTGTACTCTCCAGTAGTTGGAAGGAGCGGCTTGGAACTACTGCAATCATTTGGTTTCCATCTCTATTCAGAGCCCAAAGGAGCTACGAATTAAGTTTACCACATGAGGGCGATTCGGGCCCCGCGTTTTCAGCCATTTGAGTTACCCTCTGGTTATTTAAGATAGCCATGGAAAATGGCCCATTTATAGATGGTTTACCTGGGTTTACCTATTAAAACTTGTGATTTCCCATGGCTATGTCAAAGAACCAGATGGTATTTACGAGTTCCTTGATGGATTCTCCAAGTGCCCACACTCTTTGAAGGTGCCAATGGTGCTAAAAACGCACCGGGGCTTACGGCTGCTGCGCCATGCTGCACTCACTGTGAGAAGGGCCCAGTTGAGTTGGGTCGCAGAGGACTAGCATCCACCTGCTTGGGTAAACTGGATGTAACATGATGTAACCAGGGAAAGTCATGAGAAAAATATGATTTAACCCATGCGAAATCATGAAAAAAAACGGGATGTAACCATGAAACATAGGTGCACATTGGGATATCAACCATGAACAAATCACGATTTATTAATGATCCATGATGGGGATGTATATATATATATACATTAACCTATGGGAAAACTGACTGGAGAACTTGTTTAGTATTTGTTGCCACTTTCATAGGGGTATATAATATATATATATATAATATATGAGTAAATCATAACGACCTCACTGTCCTCCCTCACTGGGAATAGTGGTTAGTAAGGGAAATCATCCCCTTTTATGGCCCAACAATTCAGCTTAGTGAAATATGATCATTTACCCAGATAGTCATGTACAATGATTATAAGAATTCAAAATCATTTCTTTGGCACAAACAACGTCATGGGGGTATATACATAATAATATATATATATATCTTTATGGACCCAGAAACACCGAAATGTTTGTTTGCAGGGTATCTCCGGCCATGGATGTGGTCGAGATCAGCACTAAGAGATTCTGCGGACGGGAAATGATGAGAATCCATTGGAATTGGGGGGTTAAATTTTCAGACTAACCCATACATATATTCTAAGAAAAAGATTAAACTGAAAATGTTCGGGAAAACATATATATATATACATACAATATAACATACATATGTTTTTGGAGGGAAAATATGGAATCATGACTTTTTGGGAATCAAAGTTTAGAGAGAATCCGAATTGCGCCTGCACCAAGTGAAATTTGTCATATTTGGCTAGTTGGCGGTTTCAAAGATGTTCGCCAAAACATGGGATGACGATCCCAACTTACAAATACGTTCTGGTTGGAGGTTGACACCACCAGATCTTCAACCGACCTAGGCGATGGGAGTGCTCTTGACCATGATTCTGGCCGCTGTGGGGGTCTCAGAGTATCCATTTTTGTCATCACAAGGAGGGACTTGATGAATCCAGTGGTGGTTTGGAATATTTTTTTCATCACTGATTCAGTATATTCATATAATGTAAGAAAAAGAATATAATTGATTCCCAATTATCGGTGGTTTTTCCCAATGAATTCCGTATATTGGGAATTATAACCCCAACTGATTTTCATATTTTTATATTGATGAATCAGTGTTGACATGAATTGATGTACCCTCTGGTAAACTGGTATATTATGGAAAGATCCACCATGATATGGAAAAGGGTAAATCAACTATAAAGGGTAAGATGTAAAATCTGGTTGGTGGTTTGGAACCATGGAATTTTAAATGACTTTCCATATATTGGGAATGTCATCATCCCAACTGACTTTCATATGTTTCAGAGGGATAGGTATACCACCAACCAGTTCGTGAAGCCATGTCATAGACCACCCATATGACTTGATGGTTGAAATAGCATTCATAAAAATGTTGATTTTGGTGGTGAATCCTATTGCTTTAACCACATTAGCCGATTATAGGTAAACTATGGCAAACTCACATTAGCTATGTGGGGGTTTCCTAAAATAAGGGTACCCTCAAAAAAACATCCATTTATAGATGGATTTTCCCTGACATAAACCATCCAGCTACTGGGTATTCACATGGATTTTTTCCGTGGAAAAGATCTGGAGATTGCTGAAATTTCCCCTCCCAACAACTCTCCGTGGACTGAAAGTTTTTCGTCGTGAGGAACTGGCATTTCGTCTGGGACCGGATCCTGAATTCTTCGCATGACGAATTTACGAAACGAGCTGGTCACCGACTGGTGACCATGTCAGCAATGCTGAAAGCTAAGCCTGGGAAGCCTGGAAAGGCAGTGATAGTTCGTGGGACTTGGGTCTGTCTCAAGCGATGCCCCTCCAATTCATGACTTTTAGACAGGAGACATGTGGAAAACATTGAAAAACAGTGTAAAAATCACGCCTGGAACTAGCAACGGAAGAATTTATGAGCTTCCAAGTCTTGAGCCGACCCTTTGAAGATTCCAAACATCGTTGAAATCTGTGGCTGTGTGCAGCCCCAGTTGAAAACGACTGCGGCTGAACTCGCTTGGGGAAGCCAAGATCAGGCCGCGGTGTAGGGAACATGTTTTGGACAAAAAACAAAAGAAACAGATGTTTGTTTGCCACTGGTTGATCAATATACACTTACACCATCTTACACCCATGCTTCGTTCCAAACCTGAAAAAACTCGTTCCGGGCCTTGCCACATCCGCGGCCTGAGTCTTGCAATCCAGTCCTTTCATCGGCTTCTTCGAGGCTCCTGAGGTCAACAAAAACATGTGCACCGAGGCAGATTTGGAGGTTTCCTACAATGTAGGGCCCCCGTGGCCCCGAAATCGCTAAGTTGGTGAACAAAACTCTTATGGCATCTATGGTTTCTGATACTTAAAACCTGTAGTCAATGGGGTTTATAAACCATCTTATAGCTGAGTGGCCTCACATTGTAAGTCATGGGGGCTACCCCCAAATCATCCAAGTCGTGGATGACCATGACTTAGTATAGGTCAACAATCATGGTGACTTGGGGATCCCCCATGACTTTGGAAAAAAAAACATTTGGAGCCGATGTTTATCCGATGTTTCAGAAAGGAATTTTGGTGGTCATCATCTACTCTCGACAGATGATGTTGACATATTTCTTAGTTTTTGGCTAGCTGGAAAACAGAAAATCACCATGTGTAGTAAGGAATACGACCACTTCTAATAGGATCTAAGATTACAAGAGGGTGAGACCTACAGGAAGCTAGGTGCTGCATTCCATTATATTCCATTCATTGTGCCACTTGGAAATCAGCACCTGCTGCGATGCTTTTTGGCTCTCAGCTGGTTTTGGATCTAATTGCAAGGACTTCACCACGGCTCTGGGAATCGGTAACATTCCTTTGATCCTTAGTACAGTTATGCATTACTCACATCACAATCTCTTTGAGTTGACTCTTCATTGTAATGATCACGGTATAGTCAGCTATAGTCAATGTTTGTTATATGGTATATTATTGCTTCTGATTGCCTACTTGTACTTGATTTTCTCATCAGCCAGTGATCATTGTGATCACTGTGATCGGTCGGACCTACTCGACAGACCCGCAGATGATCAGACCCGACCCGCATCCCTCAGCCACATCGAGACTTCTCAAGAGACTTCAATCATGTTCATTTTTTTGGGGGGGGAACAACAGCATGTTTTTAACAAAACCATGGGAGTCCTCCAAAAAGCTGGGTGTTGAACCATGTTGAACTCTAAGATGTGATGTTTTATATAGCTTCTCCACAAACTAACATCCACAAACTAACATCCATTTGCAACTCTTAGGCTAACCACTTCCACCGGCGGCCGTTGTGAAAAACGTCGCCATGGCATGTCCAAAGACGCCACCCACAAGGTGGTCTCCTTGGGAAAGGCACGGCGTCCGGAGACCTAAAAGCGAAATTGGCGGGAAATGCTCATTATTTTAATGATGATGGTCATGGTTAATTATAGAATCACATGGTTTCACTATCAAAGTCTGTAATGTGTTTGTTTCTCATTCAAAATGTTCATCATTAATGTGTGATTATTTCCAATAATGTGGGTAAAACAATGCCATTTCTACCAGCCATGACTGGGAATTGTAATATGTCGCCTATAAAAATTGTGATGACTGGGGGGTTGTTTTTGGCATTGTTTTGCCCACATTAACCAGTTGATACATGGTTTATCCCATTATTTACAGGGTTTCAACCATCCAAGCTGGTGCAGAATTTCGCAACCATCCGCAGTAGTTCGTTATATGTTGTATCATAGACTATAGTTATTGGCCATTGGAGTTATGTTCACCAACTTAGAGATTTCGCAAACGGGGGTCCCCACGTTGTAGTGACATGTTTGTATGGTCTTGATTGTTTCATTGAATTTTTGTAGGTGTGTAAAATACGTTACCCATAAAACCATATAGAACACCAAGTCATGTAAGTAAACCGGGTTTAAACCGTTGCGATTTCGTCAACTTAGCGGCATGATCTTGTAAGTTGGTTGATGTCGCCCAAGGGAAACTCAAAGAACCTCAATTTCCCTGGGCACCACATTGTGTGTCCATAACAGATTATCCATCTGCCAGTTTTCTTTGAATCCTAGATGTAACATTGATGTAAGCGATAGCGTGTTTTCTTGTCTATAAAAGGGATATGTCCAGTGTTCAGATTTCATTTTTTTCGGTAAATCCATCAGGAATGGCTGAGGGTTAGATCTGATGCAGATAATCCATGGCTTCCAACATGGTTTATTTTCATTCATTGGCCGAAGATGATTCTTCATCTTACAAGATCTGGATATATCATATCCTCCATTCTGGGAAAAGCTACATGAGCATTCTGAACCATTTTTCTTCATTGAATGCTTGAACCAATGTGTGCATATATGTGCCACGGTGCATATGGTCATGGCTCATGGTTCATAGGGATTTCCATACCTATGTTGCTTGGATTTTTGATGGCGGGCAGATGGCGAGGCCTTATATAGATTCCTTTGATGTGGCGTTTTGAGACGCAACCAAGTTTATGGTTCTTTGCAGGATATAACTATAGTTTAATCAATGATTGCAATCCATATGGTTTCTATTGATATTGTTGATTAAACAATTCTCAAAAATCATTGATTATACAATTTGTAAATCATGGTTCATTCAATAATTTCTTTTGCAGTCTCAAAGCGTCAGCAAAGTATGGCACAAAGCGATCTCCCAAAAAAAAAAATCCTGCGCCCAACGGGATTGCATCGCAGAAAGATCTTATCGTGGAACAACGAGTTATACGTTTCTTTGTTTTGGAGAATGAACACTATATTTATCATATATATTCACAATATAATAAGATGAACATAGTATAACATATGTAAGACTATATAAGATGTTCGTAGCATTCAGATAGACACAAATAAACAAGAATATCATTTATGTCACACCAAGGTTTAGTACATAACGCCATTTAACATGTCACTTAGTCACTTAACTGTATATATAAAAATATTATATATATATATATTATACATATATACATATATACATATATACATATATACAAATATGCATATATACATCTATACATATATACATATATACTTATATATATACATATGCATAATATATATATACATATATATATATATGTGTATATACATATACATATATACTTATATACATATATACATATGCATAATATATAAATATATTTACATACATACATACATACATACATACATAGATACATACATACATACATACATACATACATATGCATCACATATATATATATATATATTGTATTTTATTAATTATATTAATTAAATTTGTTTATATGCTACAGCGTTTGACCCTCCGTTTTTTTCGTTTCAACAACTGCTTGGGCCTAGGCTGGGAGGCCGCCTTGGCTTTGGCATTTCAGGAGGACGGTTGAATTTTGATGATTTTTTGATGGCGATGATGTGGAATTTACTGGTGAATTTTGATGAATTTCATGGTGGTTTATGATTTATCAATGAAACATGATGTGATTGTTCATGGAATTCAGAATTGTGATTCCATCCGCTGTAAGCAAGACATTGTTGCCATTTATGGAATGAGACTCCCATGTAGAACCATTTATAGAACTGGTAAATAGACCAACTTCGCTATCAAAACCTGGTTGGTGGTTTGGAACATTTTTTATTTGCCCATTCAGTTGGGAATTTCATCACCCCAACTGACTTTCATATGTTTCGGAGGGGTAGGTATACCACCAACCAGAAACTGCTGGCCATATTTTTTTTTGAATTTCACTTTAACTTGTGGGCTAGATCCCCCAACTCCTTTGGCAAATGTTGATCAATTGGACACGATGGAAACGCGTTTGCTGAACCAACGGATGAATTTGATCATGACCTCACGTCGAAATTCCGTCACTGGAATGATGCGGAATCATCGCACTGGCCCAACATTAAAAACAACCAGTTTTCAGCTTAGTGAATTATTACACAGTCAGATAAGTTTCATCACAATTCCCATAGGATCCATGTATGGTATATATTTATATATGTATATATGCTAACATTTGGGGTTTATTGATGGGATCCATGTTACCATATATGGCATACATAGATCCTATGGGAATCGATGATGTATAATTTTTGTGAGAAGCCCATGAAGAGAGTGAACCACTTATTTTCTCTGGGTCCTCATGTCGGTACCCGTTGTGGATATTCCCAAGTTCCCATCAGATCCACTTTAGTTCGTTCGCTCGCTGGGCAACTGTCAGTAGAGCAATAGGATTCCAGGATCCACCCTGCGCATTGTCAATGGGAATAAACTATCATAAACTGCCTTCTGTAAATGGTATCTATTCACATCTATTAACCCTTGGTTAACCATTAATTTACCATGATATGAACCATTATCTATCAACCATTGTTCAATGGGAATTTCAGGATCCAATTGATGGAGGTACGTTAGTACCATATGTTTGGCCATATGAATTGTGGGGATATTCCCTGAAATTTAGGCCTGCAAAAATAGGCCAAAAATATATGGAATCGGTACCTCCAATAAATCGGTTCCTGAAATGACCATGCCCATTTTTTTGGGCCACCTTCATGGATGGTACAATGTGGGGCCCCCGTGGCCACGAAATCTCTAAGTTGGTGAACATAACTCGAAATAACTATGGTTTATGGTATACTTATAACTATACCTACTGGGGTTTATGAGCCAACTTATAACTGGCCACGAAATCATTAAGCTGGGGTCCACATTCCACATAACTCCAATTTCACTCTGGTTCTATGGCAAATAACGAACTAGTATTCATGGGGTGAATGTAAACCAACTAACATAACGTTTGGGGGGGCGCCCACATTGCAGGAAATGTATGGTTTGATATGAGTCACAATGGGATAGGAATGGGATAACAATGGAAACACACCGACCTTTTTTCCGCAGAATTCACCGAATCTGAACTAAACAAAACAAAACCATCATAACCATAGAGCCATCAAAACTAATGGTTTATTGCTTTACTAAGATGAGCTCCTGCCAGGAACCCAATGTCATCACCTGGGGCGCTTCCGCGGCCGCCTGCGCCCGAAGTCGCCAGTGGGCACAGGTCAGCTGCGAAAGTTTCAACGGAAGCCTTGGGTTTCTGACCCCAAAAAATGGGTCAAAGGTTGTGAAACTGTGCGAAACCCATCTTTTTTCAATCCCACGCAGGAAATTATGATGACCAGATCACTTCTTAGTTGATGCTGAGGTAAAACCACTCAAGTTGAGTTGTTTTAACCACATACCTTTGAACCATGGCCGAACTTACCACAGAATTACGTCATTGCGAGGTTGATGGTTGATATACCACTCAATTTTAGCACATTTAATCTTATTTATACTTTCTGAATGTTCCGGAGTTGAATCCCCATGCGGACTGAGATCCTAATTCGTTGTTGCCTAAACTCCCGTTTTGGTTGGATGCAATCCCACTTTTTGGTCCGTCCAGGTACAAGGTGGTGCCCCATTAAGTTGGTTTACAAAGCCCGTTATCTACAGATATGTACAGCACCATAGTTGAGCTACTGAAATAACCAACTTCATATACCCTTTGGTAATTTAACATAGCTATTGAAAATGACCATTTATAGTTGATTTTCCCATTAAAAATGGTGATTTTCCATAGCTATGTTAGTTTACCAGAGGGTAATTTGATTATTTGGGGTCTCAGGTAGTTCGCTAAGTTGGTGACTAGTTGAATTATAGCAGGAATATGCAGGGATTGTGGAGATACACCTCGTATTCATGAGGTTTATAAACCATTGTTTGGCTAGATCCCTCAACTCTTGGGGTATTAATGTTGGTAAAATGTTGGTAAATATTCCACAGATGCAGCATTAAAGACATACACAACCGACAACACTAGGAATATTTTTTCACCAACATTTTAAAACTATGATTTTGTATTTCTACTATACATATGTGGTGTTGTTCACATTTTCTCTACTATTATTTGTATGTAAAATTATGTTTTTTCATCTTCAAAACCGACAACACTAGGCCTGCGGGCTCTTGGGCTGCTGCAGCGCAGCGCAGCATCTCGCTTAGCCACGCTGCCGGGTGGAGTTTTTTGTTTTTTTTTTGGGGTCAGACATTGACTAGGTCAATCTTACATGGATACAAACTAATCCTTTAGTCTTTTGGTATTAATGGGAATATCCACGTTCACCAGCAAAGAATTTATTTTTTTTGCAGGGTATCTAAGATTGGCAATGTTGAGAAAAACAATGTGGGAATTATGATTAACCACGTCATAGGGATATAGGGATTTGTTTGATAACCATGTGATGTAAACCAACGATGATTATCTGGTGTCATAACCCTATGTGATTATAGGGATAATTTAATAACCATGGACCCTATGTCATTACCATGATTATAACATGGATTATGATTTAATATATGGATTTTTTGGGTGTCTCCGAGAATAGAGCATACCCGACAGTCATTTTAACGGGGAAAGTGAGTACTAACCAGTGGATTTATGAGTAATTTTCAGACGAACCCATACATGACCAATAGTGGTAAAACGTTTAATTATTATATGATTACCAACATGATTTTATTGTATATATATATATACACATAAACTATAAATATAATACACATAAACGTATATATATATATATACATATGTAACAATTGGCAACAAGCACATCCAACTGTCTATTTATGTTGATCCAATATTAAGGATAAGCCCGTATATATATATATATGTATATATTCATAAATCAACAATTAGATGTTTTCGAATCTATGGCAGCCTGGCACGATGATCCCAATGGGCTCGTGAACTTTTTTGAGTCCAATGGATTGGTATCGCACTTTTTTTGGGGGTTGGAACTACGAATGGTTCTTGGCTGCACTTGACTTGGGGGTGGCAAACACCATTTAATAAACCAACTTGGCTCACGTGAGCGTTGGATAGAGGTGGCAAACACTAGTTCGGAATTGCACCAGTTCGGTTTTTTGCTACGTTGGTTTTTTTCAATATGTGAATTCTATCGGAAGTTTCATGATAGGTATCGGTATCGAACTAGGTTTCACACAGTTTATAAAGCAACAAATGTGATTGTAGAGGGATTGACCATCAGTATAGGTTTTAACCACTAGGGGGTACCGCAGCCAGGTTAGAGATCAATGTGATCCTGGAAAGCACTGCGATCAATGTCCAGCCCTTAGGTCCGTTTTCCCCGCTGCGTGTGAAAACATGTGGTGGTATTCCCCAAAAAAGATAGAACCATAACATAATGAAATGACGCGAGGATAGTAGACATCACCAAGAAAACTCATAAGATAGTAAGCCATCTCAAAAACTAACTTGATAACCAAATAAACCATCTCAAACTTATGGTATCTCTTAAGTTTACTTCTTTGAGATTGCATTTTACTCAGACTTTCTAAAAATAGTAGAAGTGGTAGTGGTGGTGGTGGTGGTGGTGGTGGAGGTGGTGGTGGTAGTGATAGTGGTGGTACTTACTTGTAGTTTGGTTGTTCACTAAATCATGTGTTTTTTGTTACTAATTATACTTAATGTATGTGTATGATACAATGTGACGCCCCCCAGTTATAAGTTGGTTTGTAAGCCCCAGTAGCTGTAGTTATAAATACCATAGTTATTAGTTATTGGAGTTATAAACCAACTTAGATATCTTGGGGGCCTCACATTGTAGCCCAAAGGGTATCTGATGTTGGGATTTAAGCATCATTTTTTTACTTTTTTGACCAATGAATATTGGTTTTCTTCGACATATTGAAAAACAAAATCCGAAAAAATGGTTTACAGCTAGGTTAACCAGGGTGCATGGTAGATATATCACTACATTTCATGGGGGTTGTAATACGCATCTTCGCGATTTAGGGTTGCGTACAACCTTGATCATTATATCATGAATTTTTACACCCTCCGGCAATCATGATGGCAATTGAACATCCCTGAAAAAAATGAAGGTTTCAGTGGGAAAATCAACTCTACCCTCTGGTAAACTGACATAACTATAGAAAATCACCATTTTTATTGGGAAAACTCACTATAAATGGCCATTTTTAATAGCTATGTTAGTTTACCAGAGGGTAAATCGTGATTTTTTCCATTGCTTCTGTTTGATTACCAGAGACTGTGCATGGTAACGATCCAGGGTCACCAGATACTTGGCCTAACAAATTAAGCACCAGATTTTTCGCAGGGAGTCTGGACAGTGGAGATGTCTGGAGCCTAGTTGTTCAAAAACTCCAAAAACCATGTCATATTCATTCATATTCCATATCTTATCATCAAATATTCTTAAGACCCAAAACTGCCAACACAGATTTCTATCCCATTCTTGAGCCATAAAGGCCATGCAGTGGAAGCCATAGCCCATGGCGACCAAGGCCTTGGCAAAAGAAACACGTTGGAGTGAGAAACCCAGAGTTTCCGAGACTGAGACTCCCAGCGAAGCATGGTCCAATGGTCCAGCTGGAAGATTTACCTCAACTGGGCCATTTTGATCACTGGTTGGTGGTTTGGAACATGAATTGTATTTTCCATAACATCTGGGATAATATTGACGAACTCTTTCATATTTTTCAGAGGGGTAGGTATATCACCAACCAGTGTGGCTGTGCATATTCCAGCACCATGGTTCGCATCTGAGATTGAGACAAGAGGTGGACATGGATGTTCTCCGACTTTATCGCCGGTTTCATATGACTTTATCATACTTTATCCCAAAATGTGATATACCATGATTTACCAAAATCTATTTAGAAATTGTATGAAGTTGTGACTTATGACTAGAACAAAAATAGCTTTTAGACCATGACACGGAATGGACGTGTTCTTACGACTGAAAAAACCGCCCTGACCCTGGGCGAAGTCTAGATGATGAGGGACGGGGAAGATAATCCCAACATGACCAAGCCCAGGTACCGAGAAGTTGGACACCGAACTTGTTTTTTTTTCAGATTTCACTTGATTTCACATCGAACCAGCCCTTTTTTGGTTCCGGAAATACTGGTTGACATCTTGTTTGAGGGTTAGAGTTTATCATGTGTTTTTTTGTATATTTATATGAAGGTTTCCTCAAAAATAGTGGTGCCCCTAAATCACCTTTCCATTATTATTATGTATATAATATATATATATATATATATGTAAACATTTATAAACCATCCATAAATGGGGATCCTCCATTTATGGACCCCCCCCTAATACGGATCATCCTGGTGTTTATTCCTTTTCTGGTGCCACTGTTCCACTTCAGGTGATTCCTTGCTAACTCTGCAGCAGCTGAGTCTCTCACAGCTGGAGACGTGGCTTCCGCTGCAAACCCAAAAAAATGAGCCAACCTTTGGTTGGTACAATGTGAGGCCCCCCAGTTATAAGTTGGTTTATAAGCCCCAGTAACTATAGTTATAAGTACCATAAACCATAGTTATCAGTTATTGGAGTTATAAACCAACTTAGATATTTTGGGGGCCTCACATTGTAGGTCAACCCAAAAATGTCCTCACTACAGCAACTCCCAAAAGGACGCATAGTTGCCGTATTTTCCGTGCTTTTTTAAGGATGGTATGGATGTTGGTTTCCCCGGCATAGTTTCCGGGTGTCCAATTTTGTCGGAATCTTTTTGGGGGCTTGCAATAACCCATATAGGATCCATGGTGCTGGTATAGCTAACATAAAGGGGGTATATTGATGGGATCCATGGAGCACCATATATAGCAGCACGATGGATCCTATGGGTTACAAGGGTTCCTCAAGCGTTTTTTTTTTCTTTGCCCAAGTCTTGGATCAATGATGTCGGACTGGTCCATTTCCGTCATGTTTCCTTTCTTTACATATACCCTCTGCTTATTTCACCTAGCTATGGAAAATGGCCCATAGAAACAACTGATTTTCCCATGAAAAACCTCCATTTATGATTTGGATTTTCCAGTTCGCTATGTGAAATAACCAGATGGTAATGGGATAATCGGAGGTTTCCCAGGTCATGTGGATTCCCCCCGTCCAAGTCATGGATGACCATGACTTAGTAATGAGCCCCTTTTTGTTGGGGATCTCCAATTGTGTTGGCTGTTAACCATCCATGTTGGTCCCCTCAAATGGAAGTAAATGATGTGGGATGTACTTGCGATACCGTACTAGTCATAAGCAACAACACTAATCATGAAATTGTTGATTTAATGGGATATAATGGGGTATAAGGGTATAACATGGTATAACCAACAATGTAAGTATGATATCATATAGATGTTGATTGTTTTAGTGGGAGTGGGATGGCTTATAATTATTGGGTTTCCCCATGTCACCGCAGGAGTCGAACCTCTTTTGTTTCAACGCCGTGATCTCATCTTTCAAGGAGGACGTGAGTGCGAGAGCGCTGCCCAGTTCAGAGCGGCAGATGCTAGATATTTCTACCATAATATAATCTATTTTTATCTAGCAACATAAACAGCACAAACATATGAAATAATGGTAGAAATAATGCTGTTTATACTATTGATATAAACTGACCAATTATCTAGATATTTAGCATAATCGTTGGCCTAGTGATCGTTGGAGCCATCCTTGTTGAATGGTGATCCTGAGATGAAAAAAACTACATGTGGGATTTCATGTTATCAAAGAGGATGGTCAATGCCATTTTCATTGGGGAAAACCGACATTTTTCATAGGTAAAACCATCTATGTCTATGGGCCATTTATAGATGATTCACCCATTAGAATCTAGGGTACCAATCGACTGGATGGCTACTAACTAATCCTAGTCTTGCAGGGTATCTGGCTGGGAATATCTACGTTCTTTGCAGCAAAGAATTTAAGTCATTTGTTTTTGGGGTATCTAAGATCTGATTGGCCATGGCCATTTTATTAGGGATTTTGGATAAATTGCCATGTTTTTCAGGAATCACATGGATGACCATACCCAAGTAATCCATTCATAATCAAAACGTGAAAATGATGTGGAAATCCGACCCAATCATGACCCATTCAAGTAGATCCCATTCATTAATCATACCCAAGTATTCCATCCTATGTCTTGAACATGATGTGGAAATGAAAGGGTCGGGAATGCAATTTTACCATTGCTTGTGTGAAAACCGTGAAAGTAGGGTTTTTGGATATGTGGATATGAGTCAAAAAAAATTATATGAGAGGCCTTAAAGGATCTACCATTTAATTTAATATATATATATACTTATGGTAAAGTGTTCAATACACCATTTCTTTGTTTCTCTTGTAGAAATCCATGTTCATCCTGTCGTGCTGATCTTATCCAGGGCCTCGATGAGAAGCCAAAGCACCAGTGATTTTGGAATCTGGAGCCGTTGAAAATACAATATGGGGCCCGCCAGTGATGTTTGTTGGTTAACAAAAGCCCCAGTAACTATGTTATTTGCGTACCATAAACCATAGTGACATTGGAGTTATGTTCACCAACTTAGATATCTTGGGGGCCTCACATTGTAGTTGATAGGTTATTACCCATATGCGAACCATGGTGCTGGTATATTCACGGGCAAACACCTCGATTTGCCCGCGCTTGTCGGCGGCCATCTTCGTATGTGCTGAAAAAGTGATAAACATGGGAGTTTTTTTTGCATCATGGCTAACTTCATGTTGTATATCGGCACGCACAGTATAGGGACCTGTGCGAGTCTCTTACACATCATCATCATCATCATCATCATCATCAAACCCTTATTGAAGATCTTCAATGAATGTAGAAGTTTAACGGGGGTGGGAGAATTAAACCCTTATTGAAGATCTTCAATGAATGTAGAAGTTTAACGGGGGTGGGGGAATTAAACCCTTATTGAAGATCTTCAATGAATGTAGAAGTTTAACGGGGGTGGGAGAATTAAACCCTTATTGAAGATCTTCAATGAATGTAGAAGTTTAACGGGGGTGGGAGAATTAAACCCTTATTGAAGATCTTCAATGAATGTAGAAGTTTAACGGGGGTGGGAGAATTAAACCCTTATTGAAGATCTTCAATGAATGTAGAAGTTTAATGGGGGTGGGAGAATTAAACCCTTATTGAAGATCTTCAATGAATCTAGAAGTTTAACCGGGGTGGGAGAATTAAACCCTTTTTGAAGATCTTCAATGAATGTAGAAGTGTAACGGGGGTGGGAGAATTAAACCCTTATTGAAGATCTTCAATGAATGTAGAAGTTTAACGGGGGTGGGAAATTTATATTCCCCAAATACCCTAGTTGATCTTCCCAATTGAATGTAAAGTCTAACGTTTGATATCCCCAAGTGTACAGCATAGAAGGGGTGTGGGCGAATCGAGGTGCTTGCGCGTATATTTACCTACATGACTGGGTGATTTTGTTCGGGCAAATGTTGGTAAATATTCCAGCACCATGGAGCATATGGGTTTAATATAGCATTAAACGTATCAACTATGGTTTATAGCCATATGATAATATGTTTAATGCCACCAGATAGTATAATATCAATATGTTGAGGGGATTATACTATCTGGTTTAATATGTGTAATGGGGATTACAATAAACCATAATAATACGGATAACTATTAACCAACCAGTATAATGAGATGGGATAGGGGTATTTTTCATGGACAGACCCTGAAAATGAACAATTCATAGTTGAAACTCATCTTCCGACCCCTATTTGACAGGGTCTATGTTAATCTACTGGAGGATAAATTGTACATAATACATCTGGAAAAATGGTAGATATGACAAGACACCAATGGACACTTAAAGGAACGTGATGTAATTGTTAACTAATCACCGGATCAACCAATGGATGTTGCATTTGGATAAATTTTAATGTCCTCACGCCGTTTTCCGTCACTGGAATGTTTTTTTTTGGGGGGGGACACATCCCCATAGCTTTCTGTATGAGAACAGCAAAAAGAATTCAGGACAGTGCATTGCTATCAGCCCGATATGCACCATGAAACTGAGAATCCATGTTGGGGGATGCTTATCAATCCATCTTCATCGGGATTTTGTTGGAACCATGTGAATAGGAATTCTATTCTGGGATGACCATTTTTAGCATTTTTTCCATGTGACCTGACTGCAGGAATGTAAGAAATTCTTTCGGTTACCCAGAAATAATGTTCATCAAAAGTGCTAGATCCCATCAATCCCATCGGATCCATCCTGTTTCTTCCCTACTTTTTTTTTTCTACCCGCCTCGCTGAAGAATGCTGTCCAGACCAGGAGTCTTGGGCCTCTGGTTTGTCCTTCTTGACCCAGATGAGGCAAGGTCCATGAGTCCATTGTTTCCATGGCTCGTGTTTTTTGGCATGGCATGAAGCTATTAACCCAAAAGATGGGTGAAATTCAAGGTGACATGGGCCATTTTCTTACTCCTGTAAACTCACGTAGATGTGGAAAAACTACCAGCAGATCATTGTCCGAGACCATTGGTTTTCAGCTTTTCCACATCTAAACGTAGACAAAATGGGGTTCCAAACACAATTCACCTTGCTTCAAGCATTGAATATGGTGCTTGCAGTAACCACCGTAGTGGTGCCCCAGTTTTTTGACAAAAAAAGGGGCTTCCGAAGTCATGGGGCTACTCCAAGCTCACTGGACGTTGTTTCAAATGGATGATTTTGGTAATTATCCCCCAACACTTAGGACACCTCTTTAATATATGTATATGTATATATATATATATGGTGTGTATATATATATGTATTATATAATAGTGTGTTATTTAAATATGTATCTTTAAGCCCTAGTTATTGGAGTAATGTTCACCAACTTAGCGATTTCGCGAACACAGGGGCACCACCAAAAGCATGGATAAATAATGTACCCACATTCGTTTGGACTCATCAACGCCAACAACGTTTGCCGGGTTGCCATTCCACCATCGATCGCTCTGCAGAGGCAGCTAGACGTGTCCTACGATTTGGTTTCCATCAATGTCCGTGTCTCATGGGGGCACGATTTTTGATATGCTGCGTGATGTTTGATGCAAAGTGGGGCCCCCTAGATAGCTAAGTTGGTTTACAACTCCAATAACTATGGTTTATGGTACTTATAACTATAGTTAATGGGGCTTATAAACCAACTTATAACTAGGGGGCCCCACATTGTGGGTATTTAAGTCGATTTGTCATGATTTGTCCTGATTTGCCGACATGAATACATGGGTTCTAAGGTGATGATTATCAACTGAATAGGATGAGGTGACTCCAAATAGTGTGGGTTGTGATGCGAACTGGGCGAACAATGCATCACAGCAACAAGCACAATACTTATTTTTCGGGTGAATCTTGACCAGCTGCGAAATTGTCGCAAGTGTCTTGATGGCTGACATTGGAACGTCAACTGACTGGATGGGTAATTCATTAGATTGATACAATGTTTATAACTCCAATAACTATGGTTTATTGTACTTATAACTATAGGTACTGGGGCGAATCTAAACCAACTTATAACTGGGGGGCCTCACATCGTAACTGATATAATCTATTGTGATGTTAATGGGAATATTCGCTACCCAGTGAAAAGTGTATATCTTTGTTTCAGTTCATCTAGCTAAGTGGCCATATGAATTGACAGTTGGTGTCATGTGAGGATGGATTCATAGCGAACCAAGGGAATCATGGGGTTACCCTCTGGTAATTTGTTACATAGCTATTGAACATGGCAATTTTTAGTGGATTTTCCCATTAAACATGGTGATTTTCCATAGCTATGTTAAATTACCAGAGGCTATTCACATTGAAAATTGCTCTCCTCGAAACGGTCGAGTTACGAAGGTATCCAGGTGAAGGTATCCTCGCTTTCACATGGATATCATGGATTCTTGGAACCATCGACTGGTTTGATTTCAAGGGAACATCGCATAAAATCAACATGTTCTCCGATTTTGGAACTTCTGCGTACTTAGATGGGCCAAATCGGATAAAAGCGATTCCTGGTTAGTAACTGGGAGTATAATAACCCCAAAAAAATCCCAATGAAATAATCCATTTACTAACTAGTTAACTAACTCCATGGCCCATCTAAGTAGCTACAATCTCTTCCAACTTATGCTTGAGTATTGGGCCTATTCAGTTGAGGTCCCTCGGTGCGGGAAGGCCCCTGAACGATAGGAAATTTAGTTGACAGCTAAGCCAACGATTGGATTTATGGTGGATACTATCATATGTATATATATATATATATTTCTATATACGTATATATATATATATATATATATATATTATCATATATCTATATACATAATCTACACTTGGATGGGTAACACAAACCATATAAACATAACTGCATTGCCCCTCATTGGTGGTACCACCCGGAAATCAAACATGGTCTGCTGGACTATGCTGGACTTTTGCTCCATTGATAGATCCTTTTCCCATGATATAAGAAGTTCCTTTATATTAATGGCCATTTCAGGAACCAAAAATTGGAGATACCTACCTAAGGCGTATTTTTCAGGCCTAAATTTCAGGGAATATCTCAGAAAATATGGCCAAACATATGGTACTAACGTACCTCCATTTTAGGATCCTGAAATTCCCATTGAACAATGGTTGATAGATAATGGTTCATATCATGGTAAATAATGGTTAACCAAGGGTTCATAGATACCATTTACAGAAGGCAGTTTATGATAATTATGTATATATATATATATACAGATATTCTCAGTATGCTGGATTGTCCATCGTAAATCCACTCATTATCACATAAACCAGCGGGCCTCAGTTAATAGTCATACACCTGGATTATATGATAATGAGTGGATTTTCGATGGACAATGTTTATATGTGATTCATATTTTGATTTTAAACTTCGGACAGGTGTACAGGTAGTTAGTTAAATCTTAAATTGGAGGTACCTACCATATAAGGCCTATATAAGGGAATATCCCCAGAACATATGGCCTTATATATGTTACTAACGTACCTCCATGTTAGGATCCTGAAATACCCATTGATTTATAGATATTTATCGGGGATTTCCGGTTGCCATGTTTCGTTACCGATTCCCAGTGGTGCCGTGTTTTGTGCCGGCTGAGGCGGCGATAGCAGCATGTAGCCAAGATGGTGGACAATGGTCGGAGACCAAGTGATATCCTCTGGTAATTTATAACTATTAAACATCACATTTTTTAATGGGTAAATCAACTATAAATGGGAATTTTCAATGGCAAATCACCTGTTTAATGGAAATTGTCAATAACTATGTACAACTATTTACAATCACCTTTTTTAATATGGGTAAATCAACTACAAATGACCATTGTCAATAGCAAACTGTGAATCATTACCAGAGCGTCAGAGGTTCAACTTCATGGGGCAACTCAGCAACTCCACGAATCTTATCGGATCGCGAAATGCCAAGGAAAAGAAGCTGTCCATAAAATAGTATCCCCATATATTATCCCCCATAAAATTCACATTTCCCGATGATATCCCATGAAATCCCCAGATGTTTCTGGAATTCAGGATAGATCCCGTGTTCCAGCTTCGTCCGACGTACGAAAAACAGGATTTTGAACCAGGAAATCTCAATATCAGACCAAAAGAACGAAAGTCTTGGAATGGTTCCCGAACACCCTCAAGTAGATAGATATCGAGCACCCAGTCATTTCTAGAACATGTTTCTAGGGTTTCACCCATGGTTTTTCATATGTTGTCTATACAATGTGAGGCCCCCCGTTGCGATGTGAACGTTGGTGAACAAAAGCCCCAGTAACTATAGTTATTACTACCATAAACCATAGTTATTGGAGTTATAAACCAACTTAGACATCTTGGGGGCCTCACATTGTATATATATATATATATATATCACATATATATATATATGGTATCCTACAATGGGGGTACCCCCAAATGGATGGTTTATAATGGAACATCCTATGGAAATGGATGAGAACTAGGGGTACCCCTATTGTAGGAAACCTCCACATATACATATTATGTATATAATAATTCTGAAGTAGATAGAATATGGATATTTGAAGACATCATCACAAAGTTGGGAATATTTTTGAACATCCAATATTCTATCTACTTCAGGATGATATATATATATATATATAACACGTATATATATATATATACATATCAAATGTGTATATATAGAGTTTTTGGTTATAACACATTTATGTCCCATACATAGTATAGATTATCATGTAAGCTTAGATAATGTGTTCTAACCATTAATAATAATAATAATAATAATAATATATATATATATGTTTTAAGGGTGGATAGTCACTGCGTCATCGAACGTTCAGAGCCAGCAACTGCTTCTGCTGTTCAAATTTCCAGCTCAACCTGGGATGATGGATGGGTGCGCCATCCCTAGGAATCTGCCATAAACTGAGCTAATAATGGTTAACAATGGTTGATAGAGAATGGTTCATATCATGGTTAGTAATGCCCATATGCTCCATGTATGGTATATTATGGGATGGTTAACCAAGGGGTAGTAGATACCATTTACAGAAGGCGGTTTATGATATTTTATGTATATATATATATATATTCTCAGTATGCTGGATTGTCCATCGTAAATCCACTCATTATCACATAAACCAGCGGGCCTCAGTTCATAGTCATGCACCTGGATTATATGAGAATGAGTGGATTTTCGATGGACATGATTCATACAATGTGAGCCCCCCCAGTGATGTGCACGTTGGTTTAGATTCGCCCCAGTAACTAGTTCGTTATTTGCGTACCATAAACCAGTTCATGACATTGGAGTTATGTGGCCCCCAACTTATATATCTTGGGGGCCTCACATTGTATGTGATTCATATGTTTTATTTTAAACAGGTGGACAGGTAGTTCGTTAATCCTTAAGTGTTGTTGGCGCAAATCGCCGACTTCGGCAAAGGATGAGTCTTTTTTGTTGTGACCCACAGATTGACCATGTATCTACAGTTGGATTGGGCTGGGTAAATTAACTAAATATATATGGGTTGTATATATACCTACAATGGCCTTTCAGGTGACTTTACCCATATATATATATATATGTCACTAACCTGACTTAAGGCCATAAAAGGGGATGATTTCCTACATCTAAACCTCTAAACCATGATTCCAGGCTTCGGGAGAACAGTGAGGTCGTGATCAAATTTACCCAGATGCATCTACAGTTGGATTGGGTATCATCAACCAATAGGTCTTAAACAGCAAAGAACAGGCTGAGATACTGCAGATGCGGAAGGGGCCAGTTATGCAGATCTTCATAGATCGAATCGTGCGTAAGGATGTTTCAATCCATATTTTACCATAGATAATCTGGATTATCAAACAGAAAATGAGAATCTGGATACCAGCTGGATTTACCATACTGTGTAAATTCAAGTGACCTCACGTTGTGACACTGGAATGATGGTTGATAAGGTGAATTATCCTAATTATCCCAAAATGACCTTAGTTTAGTTCAGGTCAGTGTTCATGATTTACCCACCCAGCTACTTTGAGTGATAATCCCGAGGAGCCCTTATCACAAAACAGCAGCCCTTTACCAAAGCAGGCAATTTTCTTCAGCTTTGCTGATGGAACTGCACGAGAAAGAGCTCCAACCCAGTGAAGTGGCTTGGGGACCGGCTTGGTGTGGCTTGGACCCCATAGAATTGGCATATTGTCAATGGGAATGCCAGGATCCAGTTTATGGAGGTACGTTAGTACCATATGTTTGGCCATATTTTCTGGGGATATTCCCTGAAATTTAGCCCTTACATAGGCCTTATTTATGGTAGGTACCTCCAATAAATCGGTTCCTGACATGGCCAGTGATATTGGCCATGTGTCATTAGGGAAATGAAGGTCCAACATGGTCCAACTATAAAACATGGCTCCAACTGCGAATTGCTTGAATCCTCATGTTTGATGGGGAAAACACATGAAAAACATGAAGGTTCTTGTGTAGATGGTTTCTGAAAACTGAATAAATAAAATATGATAAACTATGATGAAATCACGAAACTAGCGGATAAGAGCACGAAGATGCGCCAACAACGTGTGTTTTTTGGTGCAACCAATGACCAAACTGGACGCAAAAAACGCTACCGAAACGTCCGCCACGGCTTCCACCCACGGGCCCTCGGGCCCTTCGCCCTTGCAATCGTCCCAACGGATCGTCCCAACCTTTCACGGCCCAAAAGCCAAAGATGCTGGGTGATGTTACCATATCCACATCATCAATCACCATCATTCATCATCATTAACTGGTTGGTGGTGACTGGAACCATGGAGTTTGGATTGACTTTCCATTCATAATCATCCCAACTGAGTTTCATATGTTTCAGAGGGGTTGAAACCACCAACCAGGTTAGTATCAAACCTAGGCACATCTAAGCACCATCCAAAGTTTGGTTAAATTTGTTACAGTATTACTCCAATGAATCTAAGGGTAAATTATAACGACCTCACTGTTCTCCCGAAGCCTGGAATCATGGTTTAGATATAGGAAATCATCGCCCTTTTACGGCCCAACAATTCAGGTTAGTGACATATTATGATTTACCCAGACGAGTGTGTATTCCCATGTTCGGGTGATTGGGAATACACGTAAAATTTTGTGCCAAATCTGGGTAAATCATAATATGTCACGTAAAATCACTGAAAAAATCATGATGTAAAATCCCATGTTTCTTTGTTTGATTTAAAATCCAGGGTAAAATCCAATTTTTAACAGGGTGGGTCAACTGGGGTATCCACGTGGCGACACTTGTGAGGATCCAACCAGGGTTTTTCTTGGTGACTTTCCCCATGATATAGTTATGATATCCCAGGTTGTTGCTGTTCAAATACCCTTTATACATATCATATATATATATGTATATATATATATATGAGCAACCGTAAAAACCCCGGCAATACTAAATATGTATTCGACGGACATTGGTTTCTGGGAATTGATGGAAATTGTTAAAAACACGAGGTAAGCGATGGGACCTTCCCAAATTAGCGATACCCCTTTTCAAGGTTATGTCATCATATTTCTTTAATATCCACATTAGCGATACCCAAATATCGCATATTATTCATAGTTCATCACATATATATATATAAATGCAGCAGTTTCCTGCAAGCGATACCCCCCAAGTTTACCATATATCATTATTGTACAAACGTGTGGTAAGCGATGGGACCTTCCCAAATTTGTGGATGTCCTTTCCGTGAACCTAGGGTTTTCACAATCGCTCATATGTATATATATGTATATATATATATATATCTCTACACATAAATATTTTTTGTAGGATTATATATTACACAATTTTATATGGTTATATATACACATGATTATGTATGATTGAATATATATATATATATATACACACCTGTATATACTTGTATATACCTATATATATATACATATATATGGGTGTTTCCCAAAATGGGGGCACTCCCAAATCGTGCAAAATTAAACCATGTTAGTATTGAAAACCATGGTTTTGGGGTATTCTATTTTGGGAAACCTCCGTATATTATGTGATTTGTGATCTATGCCAGAAACTAGTTTGCGCTATCACATCTCATGATGAGTTGAGAAAACATTCATCCTGCTGATGTATTGATGGCAAAAAATAAATACATACAAATAATATAATATATGCTAATTGCAGTGAACACCAGCAAAGCAGTGGGTCTGGGTGACTTGCAAGAACATCACCACATCGATACTCTAAATGATTGTTTATGTAAGGGCCGTTACCCCAAAGCACCAATAAAATTTATAGCCATGGCCATGGCTCAACCCCCATGTTGATATTGAAAAAACATCTTTTTCATGGTAGAACCTCCACATCTCCTCTAGTTTTTGGATGGTAAAGTCCCTAATGTTCATGGTAATATTTGGTAGTATCGATAGGTTTCATACAAACTATCCAGTTCAAATGTGGCTAGTTGGTGGTTTGGAACATGAATTTTATTTTTCCATTCAGTTGGGAATGTCATCATCCCAACTGACTTTCACTCCATCATTTTTCAGAGGGGTAGGTAGGTATACCACCAACCAGATAATTAATCATCATTTACCATCACTAACCATCATTAATCACCATTAACCACCATTAATCACCATCAACCCATCCCCATTTCTGTCTACAAAACCCATCCCCGAATTTTTCGAAACGAAACGTCGCCCTAGGTGACCCTGGGATCCCTGGTGAAGTGCTGCGCTCGATGGCAGCAAGCCCTGCAGTTGTTGACTCAGATGGTCCGGGACTCAACGTTGTAGATAGATAGATAGGTATATATATATATACATATTACATAGATATAATACATACATACATACATACATACATACATACATATATATATATATAAGATGGGACCTCGAAAATCCATGCGAAGCAGAGATGGCTGGTCTGCAACTGGTTGGTGGTGACTGGAACCATGGAATTTTGAATGACTTTCCATAGGAAATTCATCATCCCAACTGACGAACTCATATTTTTCAGAGGGGTAGGTATACCACCAACGAGGCAAAGAATGGGGATTTGTTGACACTTTTTGGGATCTCATGGGATAGTTCTCGGGATTTTTGAAGATGATTGATGTCAATATCATAATAAAAAAACTACACCCATATGCGAACCATGGTGCTGGAACATGCTTACCAACATTTGCCCGAACAAAATCACCCAGTCATGTAGGTAAATATACCATACATGGAGCATATGGGACAATGTAATATACCAAAAATGGGGATGCAATGGACATTTTAAGCAACAACACATGAGGAAAAATAGAGATGTTTAAAGGACATTGATGGGAATATCATAATATATCATAATCACACAATGCTGGCAGGTAATCTAACACGACTCTGGAAATTCAAATTGTTTTTTAATAACTGAAATGGGCCCTGTTCCGTTGCGAAAATATTGCGGGGATAGTGGCTAGTGGGATAACCTCCAAGCCATAGCCATGGGTGCTTTAAGGAACTGACATGAAGTTTTGATGGGAAAATGGGTTTCTAATGGGATTTAATGGGATTTTAATGGGTTTCTAATGGGATTTAATGGGATTTTAATGCGTTTCTAATAGGATTTAATGGGATTTTAATGGGTTTCTAATAGGATTTAATGGGATTTTAATGGGTTTCTAATGGGATTTAATGGGATTTTAATGGGTTTCTAATAGGATTTAATGGAATTTTAATGGGTTTCTAATGGGATTTAATGAGATTTTAATGGGTTTCTAATAGGATTTAATGGGATTTTAATGGGTTTCTAATGGGATTTAATGGGATTTTAATGTGTTTCTAATGGGATTTAATCGGATTTTTATGTGTTTCTAATGGAATTTTGATGGTGAATTTTACTACTAATGAGATTGATGCTCTGCTAAATGAACAGTTCGACCCTGAAAACACCCAATTTTTAGTGGAAACTAGTCTGAACCAACCCCTGTCTGCCAGGGTCGTCATCTTAATTTACTGGATGGTAATCGGAATATCATGGGAACATAATAATTAATAATTACCATTCCAGTAAATTAGCATAGATCCTGAGATCCACAAATTATGCTGGTTTGACCAATAAAGATACAGATTTAGTATTTAATCGTCCAATCCCTACTTGACATTTGTTTTGATTTAAGGATGCAATAGAACATCCAGAATCTGGGAAACTTAGGAGTTATGCTACAATTCCTATGACCAACTCATATCCGGGATTCATCTGGAAAGTGCTGGAAAAATATGGAGCTTTTATCATCAGCAAATGAGATTTACTGGGATTTCCTAATTGGATTTTATTGTATTTGATATATCTGTGAGTAGATTATGAAGACCTAACTGCGACAGGTGACGTCACTAGAATGATAGTTCGTAAGGGAATCATCCCCAAAATTGCCTTTTCTCCGGTTTTTCCAAAGTAGCATGGATGTGAAGTTGACCCACCATGTGTAGAAATACATTTTTGTTGCTATGGGATCAACATACCATCATGTTAATTCATGGATTTAAAACCAAGATACACCAAGCAATTTGTACGGAGATTCCCATGTTTTTTTCTGGGATCAAAGAAATCATCCATTGGAGAGGTGCGTCACCTAGGGATTTTTTAGAGGTGGTTCTAAGAATGCCTTCTGTTGGTACCTAGATCTACTAGATCCTCCAAGAACTAGACTTAAACATGGTGTTTTACCACTATCATGGATTATAATGGTACTTTTATGTTTTTTTTGTATTTGGAGGGTGTAGGTAGCAGCTTATTCTTGGGACCATTCAGATCCCAGCTCCCAAAGTCCTTGACCAACCGGCCTTGCCACTGAGAGTGTTTTGGATCAAAAGGAACATCGTGTACAGGTTAGCGTAGTAGGTTCAAAAATGACCGAAGATGCAAGCAGCTCAGATGAGGCCCCAGATGAGGCCCCAGATGAGGCCCTTGTCGACGAGGCCCCAGATGAAAGAGGTGATGCGCTTTCTTTAGAGACTCTGCCTGGTCACTATCGTCTACCCTGCAACCAGTGACTGAACCTGTTTGTTCAGCATGTGTTTTTGTTGCATGGTTTTCCCATATGCTTCTTGGTGCTGGTATATTTATCATGATTTATCTGCAAATCCTTTTTTCTTGATAGTTGGGTAAATGTCAATAAATATTCCAAACATAAAGCATTTGTTTTGATTCCCTTTGCAAATCAGGGGTGCCAAGAGCATCAAAATATCAATATATAGTTGTCATTTAGGCTTTATTGAAGCTTTTTCAAATTTATTAATTCCCACCTGCCAGGTGAGGATCTCTAGATTTTATCAGAGGTGCGTCCAGTCCTCCTCCTCCTCCTTCTCCTTCTCCTCAACCGCGAGCTCCAGACAGCAGTGGGCACTGCCGGACCTCTCCAGATTTCAATGTCAACCGCGAGCTCCAGATCTCAGTGGGCACTGCCGGACCTCAACTGCGACCTACATATCCCAGCGGGCACTGCTGGACCTCAACCGCGAGCTCCAGATCTCAGTGGGCACTGCCGGACCTCAATTGCGAGCTCCAGATCTCAGTGGGCACTGCCGGACCTCAACTGCGAGCTTAATATCCCAGCGGGCACTGCTGGACCTCAACCGCAAGCTCCAGATCTCAGTGGGCACTGCCGGACCTCAATTGCGAGCTCCAGATCTCAGTGGGCAAGTGGGCACTGCCCACTCAGATCTGGCGCTCGCACCGTTCATGCCAGAATAGAATGTCAGATAGAATGCCAGATAGAAAGCCAGAATAGAATGCCAGAATAGACGAAAAAATGTCAGAATAGATGCCAGATAGAATGTCAGAAAGGATGTCAGCATATTTGCCAGAAAGTATGTCACAATAGATGCCAGAAAGAATGTCAGAGTATTTGCCAGAAAGAATGTCAGATAGAATGCCAGAATAACTATCCAATAGGTACTTCCAGATGGTATGGCAGGAATTATGCTAGAATAATGTGTCAGGGTGGGGATCACCCGAAGAAAGTAATTAGATCACTTCAGCTGCAAGCCATTCAGTAGATGAATGCGCTGGAAATGACTCAACATTTGCTCCCTTATCTCGTTATATCGAACCAATTATCTCCCTTGAATCCATGCGAGCAATATCCTACAAAGTGGTGCCCCCCAGTTGTTTGGGTTACCCATGAAAATTGGTTCGATATATTTAGCAGTTCAACCCAAGACTCGTTCAATATGTTTACCAAGTCAGCTAACTGTGTGGGCCCCCGAAACGATGGCTACACTGGTTTATTCCATTCATAAGCTATGGTTACTGGTAGAAGTGTCTCTACTTTTCATGGGGGGCTACAAATCCACTTGGCCAACGCACTGGGGCACCAACTTGTATAAAAAACCATCAACTCACCATCATTTTTTGATGATATCAGCATGTTTGTGTCCAAGAAAAAACATGTTTGATTGCTAATCCGCCGAAAAAAAATCCGGTGCTATACCAATTCGATGGGTTTTATATAGTTATAGGTTGGTTCATACCTTTCCCCAAAACTTGGATGGCGGATTATGAGAAAAAACACAGGAAACCTCCAGGATTAGATCCATCGACATCCTGGATCCAGATGTGGATCAATGCTGTTGTAAATGTTTGGGAAAACCCCTCTGGTAAACTAACAGTTTGCTATTGAAAGTGGTCATTGAAATAGTCGATTTACCAATTAAATTAATGGTGATGTTCCATAGGTACGTCAACTTTTACCAGGGGGTATATCATCATATATCCCATTAAATCCCATTAAATGCCATTGAATCACCATTAAATCCCATTAAAACACCATTAATGGATAATCTAACGTGAAGTTTGTACCTCAGATTTTACCATCCAACGTAGACCCCCTTTTGGTGTTTTTTTGATCATGTTCCTAGGGATTTTACACAGGTTTCCCCAGGGCAAATCCAATAACTTTAAGCGGGTGTGTGTTTCAATAGGACCCAGCATAAACGGGAAATACGATTTTTTGTAATCAACTCCAATGAAATGTGATGCCCCACTGATATGCTGGTTGATTCATCTAATTGTAGATCAATTTCCATCATAAACCATAAACTTTGTTTCAGTCTCCATTCATCATAAACCATTTGGTTGGTTTCAAACA